>LBNU01005408.1:10415-23929 GCA_014162995.1 Artemisia annua | reverse complement strand
TATATATATATATATATGTATATATGTATATATATATATATGTATATATATATATATGTATATATATGTATATATATATATATATATATCTCTATATTATATATAACAGGAGGCATTACACGCGTATTGCCCAGTCATTGCCATGTAATTCATTATCAGCCATGTCATCACATTCTGTCCATGTAAGCAATTTTTATAGTAATGCTGTTGTAAAATGTTTCCATGTAATTCGGCTGTAAAATGTTTTTCAAAAAATCAACTGCATGGGTTCGAACTTAAGACCATGCAGATATTATGTGGTATCTTAACCACTGAACCACCACATTTTTATGTTGAGATTTCGTAACTTATTATACATATCTTATTAAAACTTATTATACATATCTTTTTCTTAAATATAATTTCACCCTTTTGACTGATCACATACAGGAAAAAAATACGCTACTTTTCCTCAAAACCCTAATGATGAAAAGAGGTACGTTTTATATCGATGAATTCATTCCCAATTCATGAAGAGATTAAAAAATCAGGTAATGATTCATCATCCAGGCAATTTATGATATCTTTTTTCTCAAAACCCTAATTTCATGGATTCATCATCAAGAGATTTATGTTGATAGTGTTTTTTGGTTTTTTTATAGGTTTTTGATGATGATGATGATCAAGTAATTATTTATTTTGTGCTTCTTAACCATCTTTGAACCCTACAACCAATTCTTCACAACCTTCATCTTCATCCGTGGTGTTGCATCTTAAAGATAAGGTATAATAATCTTTACTTTAATTTTAATTTGATATAAGTTTTTGTTTAATGATCAGATTATATATATACTGTTCCATGTCACTATTGAAACAATAGTTATGATTCATGAAGAATTGTACAGAACATGATCATCTTCATGCAGGTACGTGATTCGGGACTATGGAATCCTACATTTGATAAACGGGCTGAAACTTCATATATATAGCATGCTTTTGAGTTCCAGATTCATTGGTGAGTTATTTGATTTTTTTTTAGCCAAATCTTAATTGATTTGGTAATTTGTTTTGTTGGTTCAGAACCATGGTATCATTGTCATTGATGAATAGCATATTGTTGAAATCATACAGGTTGGTTATCAAGGAATTCATATTTAAAAAGTATAAAATGTAAACTTTATTTACATTTTTTCCAAAAACAATACACGCATTTATTCAGATTAATGAATCTTAACATATTTGTTTTGGTGAAACAGTGCTCTTGGTGGCCATGGAGTGCAAGAGGTTCACTACAAAGTAAAACATGGAGATTACTATGACATATTGTGATAATAAGGTTTGTGTTCATTTAGAACTTTAGATGTTCCTGTTTGATTTCTGTAGACAAAGCTACGTGCCATATTTTGTTATGACTAATGAGGTTTTGTAGATCACCAAAGTGACTTTTGATGTGTTCTACCAAGTAAGATATAATACAAATTTTTAATTAACTAATTTGTGTGTTTTACCTACAAAGCTTATTGCATTTATCTTTACTGATGAAGGGACCGAGGGGACCTATTCAGCTTTGGAGTTCAATCTGATGTTGAATTGACACGTGAACTGGATTGATTGACAACGAACTGCTGTTGTAGTACGTATTGGCATATTACTGAGTATTGGTAGCTGTCACGTTTTGGTTACTGCATTTGATTCCTTTTTTTCTTTTTACCAATGTCGGACTTGCACATTACCTTATATTAATTTTTCGATAGCTATTGTAATTTTAGGTGTAAGTGGACAGGAAGTTGCAGGTCACAACACTTTACATGAAAATAACAGCCATGCACGCTTGACAACGCATGGTAAGAGAGCTGTTATAAGTTCATATTGGTTAAAAGTTTTAGATGGATTAGGTATAGTATTTTGTTATGAAGTTGTAGTTTAATGTAATGTTGATACGACCATTTAATGGTGTAGGATGAGTTATAGCTGCCGGAGTTGTTCTAATCATTAACTTTATTTTTTCTGTATATGTTTAACTTTATTTTTTCTGTATATGTAGGATGATACCCCTCAAGACCAACCGTGGAGCTGCTGCACTTGCAGCCGATGCATCTACTGTTTGGAAAGAGTTCACAACAGCAGAGGGTAAAAAGTACACCTATTCGTGCTTTTAACTTGATATCCAACTGTGTTGTTACATATTATTTGTATTTGTTAATCTGCTATATTCATACTTTTGCAGATACTATTACAAGAAGGATACAAAGCAATCTAAATGGAATACCTTTCCGTTCTTTACTCTCCATGGGAACAAAACTGTTTCGGCTCTAATAATTGGTTTGTGTGTGATTAGTTGGTTCGTAAGCAGGCTGAGAAAGAAGCGTCTAGAGGGACTCAGTCTCCAGCCACTTTATCCCCGTCTGCAGTTGACGTTGACCAACCTTTAGCTTCTGCTAGCTCAGCTAATGGTGTTTCTTCAAGCTCTGTAGTAGTTATACCTATTACCCCGGTTGGCAATGCTCCCCTTAATGTGGCATCTGAGTCATCTTCTTTAGCAAGCCCTCTTATTTCCGAACAACATCAACGGGGGGCCTATTCTCACGTAAGTTCAGTTTATTTCTTTCTATCAATTTTCACACGGCTGTGCATATGTGTTTCTTTATCTACGTCTTATGATTTCTGTAAGTTTCCTTGCGCTGTTCATGTAACCCTGATACTACTTTTGTCTACTCTTTCTGTCTAGGGCTATGGATTTTTGTGACGTAATTGAATGTACCCCGGATGTACCTGCTGTTGGTTATAAAGATTCTCACAGTGGTGGAGTACGAATTTTGGTTCATAGTAATGGTTCAAGCTCCTAATAGGTAATACTGTGTATAACAAAATGACATGTTTTACTCTTTAAATTAAGGAATTCTTGAATATAATTATCCTATAATAATCAATAATGTTGACTAATCATGTCCCTCATTTGAAATTATCTTAGATGACTGAAAAAGAGTAACGATCATTTAATGAGAGCTTCAGAATTCTAACACACAACAAGTGAGTATGAGTTTCTGACTTAGTTCATTAGTAGGTTTGGTTTTAGTAGTAGAAAAATATGAATACTGTATTTTTTTTTGTTTTATTTTAAGTGGGTCAAAATATTAACACCTTAAATTTGAATCTATAGGCTAGCCCAATAGATTCAGATGTTAACTTAAAACCATTGTGGAATAATCAGTAATCTACAGCTAAAGGCATATAAGAGGCCTACAATTATAATATTCTATTGATGTGCGAGACATATTTAGTTTGGTTGAGTAGTTAACCACTTCAAGCACCAAAAATGATTCATATGGGACAGTAACCTTTTTCTTCCCGGTTTCAATTTAATGGGTTTTTAAGCAGTCGACTAATGCCTGTTTATGTTGTACAACAGGGATGTTTCACCAAAACTAATATGAACCTGGATGACATGGTTTCTAGGAATAATGTCATGTAGCATTTAGGCTTTCTTGATATACTTCTTCAGTTATCGACAGAATCCACTATATATATGATCAGTTTCTGCTCAAATTGTTGGTATTACCACTTCGAATGCTGATGGCAGCAACTCTACCTACAAAACCAATCCGTGTTCTGAAAACAAGATGGTCTTTCTCACTCAACCTGGGACCCTTCAACTTCATGTAGCATGTGACATTAGCTTGAGTGTAAGATATTAATGCATTCATTATCTCTTCAGTGCATTACGTTACGTTATAGCTAAACTATTTGCCTTTACTCATTGACCTGTTAAGATAATACGTAACCACATCAACCCATTTTACTGGAATGGAGATCAATAACAAACGCAATACCCTTGCTGACTACAACATATGTGGGGAGTCCATTTATAGTGAGTTTTGGAGGACGCCTTTCGTTATTTATAGCTTATCACTTGGCCATTAGCTTGAGTGTAAGATATTAATGCATTCACTATCTCTTGGGGTGTTCAGTTTTATATATTTATGTGTTTGGGTTCCCAACCTGACTTTAATGTGAAATGATAGCCATCTTAGTGGATCGGCTAACTAAGGTTAAAAAAGTTTGATTGGATTTCAGATTAGCCTCTTTTTGACTATCAAGATTGCCTTTCAATTAGTCCTGTTCCATAAGACACATTCAGTTGCCTGGCATCGTGCATTAAAAATATACGTTTGATCCGTGCATCGTAAACTTAACCCGAATCACTTAATGCTTAGGATTCCCTGTTGAAGTTGTACATTATAATGGTCAACCTGTTGCATACATGCACGTAAAACTGCTTTACCCAAAGGTATTGTCTATTAGTTTCTTTGAATGTTGAAATGTTCCGCCCTTAAGATATATTTCAGTGTTGAGGGTATTCATAAGCCACCATCTTCAACCACTTCATTAGATGCTAACTTGAATGTGCATCCCGTGGATATATGCAAGATGGAACCACAAATCAACTGGAGCTATCTTGAAAATACATTAGATTATTCTCATCTGAAGAATGAAGAGTCAATGAGCTCATATTCTGATGAATTCATGGTAAGTGGATGGGTTTATCTTAGGATTATCATTCTTGGTCTAAATCACTGCATTCTTATTGTAAACTTTGTTTTCAGAAAGAATAGGATAAAAATATATGCACATTAGCTGCTATTCTTGAGGATGGAAGATCGTGTGCCGAAGACGATGCAACTATTCTACACCATACATCAAGTGAAATGAAGGTTCTTTTGTGTGGACTTTACTCGAGGTTAGATTTGCTATCTTTTTGGTTTTTAAGTTGTATTCTATCGTCTAAACCAAGCTAAATTCTGACATGTTTATATACCGTTTTGCTTACATTTATAACTTTTATGGGTGTTTGGATATTTTCAGCCGACATAAATTGGATCCTTTAGTTCTAATGAATAGCATGGGAATCGCTCTTGAGTCGCTGCAAATATGTAGGCCCAAGATAAATAACATCTTGAAGCGTTATACCAATGAGTCAGGAGTCGAAGGCTAAACAAATGGCAGTGCCAGAGAGCAAAGGAACAGACGACGAAATAGTAAAAAACTGACAAAGAAAGGCAAGACAAGATCATAGGTATTAAAGGAAAAGGAACAGATGATGAGCAAAGGAAATGTTGTGATATGTTCTACTGTCACATTTGAGACACATGATGATGGACCAGTACTCGAGGTTTTTTCCAAAGTTTTGTAATTTAATACCTTTTGCATTTTGATGTTGTGTTAATATGTAGATGTATCATGCCTTGGTAATGCTAACTTTCTGAAGCTTGACCACTTGACATCAAGCAAATCAACATATAGGTCTAAGACAAGGTAAGAATATATATACTTGGAGGTTACTGAATTTTGTATTACAGTTCAATTAAGTAACTGAATTTTGTATTATAACTCAATTAAGTAACTGATAAATTTTGTATTTTCCTTTTGTATTTGAATCATCTGTAGGTGCCATGATATGTTTGGACAAGAGTTGAAATTCGCTTACGTGGTCGAGAAATGTTGAGCCATGTTAGATAGGCATTTCATGTTATGTCTGCTACTCATTTCAAATAGTTTATTGAAGATCCACATGCCAGCTATGTTATTAAACCACACTTCATGATACTGAGGTCTGTAATGTTTCACACAAAAATAATACTTGGTTATTGCAGATGTAGGTCTTTTGACCTTCTTACCTTTAAATGGGTCAATTTGGGTTTCATTATATCCCCAACGGGTTACCTAAAGTGAGGCAGTAAAATTTCTACTCTAAAGCCATTGTGCAAATATGTGTGGCTCTGATTTTATGCCACCTAACTCAATCTATAACTTACGTGTGAAGGGTTAACTCATAGCTCACTGGTTAATGCAATCGAGTCCTACAAGGCAATGTCACGAAACTGCCCGTACTTGAAGAGCATACTATACATGAGCATAAAAGGAGAAAAAAATTTCTACAAGTTTTATACTTGAATAACTGGAAAGTTGATGACATTTTACGAACAAGTGCCGTAAAAGAGGTTGCCTAACGTTGACTAAAGAAACTGAGTGAAGTGTTTAGTATATCCAACATAGACCAATCTTTAGTCAAATGCGTGAACTCTAATTGCTGTTGACCAATTTCAAACTCTCTTTTTTTATATACTTATTAATTGATACCGAACAACACGTGCATAATACTTGCAAGAAATAAAGAAAACTTAAATAGTTTGTTTCATAATACAATAGTATGCTTGCAACTTGCAAGTATAACAAAGACATTCAGATAAGAACTGTTATCTTAATTAGCCTAATAGAATTTTTTGAATTTTCTTTGCTCAAAAAATAGCATTTAGAAATTGTAGTAAATGATATGAAGATGCATATTGCCCGATACATGTTTCTTTCCATATATAACTAAACCGGGTTAGAATAAGGAAAAATCAAGAATGGTATCCGTAACTTTTTGAAACATGAAAAGGATTATGAATAAATAGTCAACCGGTTTAAACCGACATAACACAAACTTAACTGTTTTTATGATTGGTATATGAGATTTCTTTTAGTATACTATGTCAAGAACCAATTTATTAACATGGGTTCTTTAAATTTGCTTTGTAAATGAGTACATGATTTAGCGAATATAATTTCCATGAGACTACTCTTAATAGACATACACTTACAAGAAGGTTTTCATGCAACCTTGACACACCATAATAGAGGTGAAATATATGTTGGGTCAAGCGGATTGGGTAATAAACTAATAGGTACTTTTGGTGGCCGTGGAAGATATGCAGCCAACGCTATTAACACCAAACCACAAGAAGAGCTCAAACAAAAAAAAAATAGCGCAATGTTTAAGATATGAAACCAACTGTGCTCTTTTTTAAATTTTTGCATGTAGCATGTTACATGTTAAGGGACTTCAATTTATATAAGAGTGTTTAGTATTGTTTAATATTGTCAAGAGTGTTTATTATTATTATTACGGCGTATTATTATTATTATTATTATTATTATTATTATTATTATTATTATTATTATTATTATTATTATTATTATTATTATTATTATTATTATTATTAACTTAAGTTTTTTAACGATATTTATAAGGCTTGCTCGCCCATCGAACAAGCTATGCTTTGATACATTACAACAAAAAATAAATAAACTTCCTGTCCTTAAAATTAAATTTCCGTTAACTAACACTATCAAAAGAATAATTAAAAGTCATGCCCGCCCATCGGGCGGGCTTCGAAATCTAGTATATATATATATATATATATATATATATATATATATATATATATATATATATATATATATATATATATATATATATATATATATATATATATATATATATATATATATATATATATATATATATATATATATATATGTTAGGTACGAACCAAATGTCAAAATGAATTAATGAATGGGAAGTTCAATTTGTATTACTGTAGTTAAGTGTGGGGTTTAACTAGACGGCCAGACCTTTAATAATTTAATTTCTATATTTTAGACATTTAGTGTAATACTGTAAATCATTTGGACTGGTGTGTATTTAATATTATACTATCTATCATTTCTTGATGGAACAAATTCCCAGATTTCATTAAACAATCATTTTCCTAGCGACAGGGAATAAAAAAACATTTCCTTACCGGATAGAATAGTTGGCCTTGGTTTTTGACCCGGGTTGCCTCTCTAATTCTTTCTACACAAATCTCACCGCCTCTCATTCTTATCTGGAAGGGACGCTCATAAATTAAAAAAGTTTGGTTCCATCGATCCAGAGGAACATTAGGATCTTTAATTGTTTAGAAGTAGTTGGTTACATCAAAACCAAACCAAACCCAAAACACAAGTTTCAACTTCACAATTAAACGGATCAAAAAGCAAAATAACACAATGGGAGGCGGAGAAGCAGCAGACAACAATTCATCGGAAGAATCACGAGTGATTGAATTTCATTCATCAAACCGTTGGCAGTTTCATTACAATCAATCGAAACAGTCTCCTAAATTAATGGTCGTTGACTTTTAAGCTTCATGGTGTAGGCCATGTAAGATGCTTGAGCCTTTTATTAAGTCACTTCGGCTAAGTATCAGGAGATTGATTTTATTAAGATTGATGTTGATGAGTTGCAGGTATTATTCATTTATTGTACTAATTGTTTTCTTCGTGAAATTAAAGGTGATTTACTTATTGGATTTTCTTTAGAAGCTCTTATTCGAAACACTATTTAATGGAGGTTTTTTATGTTGATATAGTAAGCTTATAAGTTATAATATGAGCTTATGAAAAATAATCTGAAATCACATAAGCTCATAAGCCCACAAATAAGCGTAAACTAACACCAACATAACATTTATAGCTATATTACCAAACGCTTCTAAACAATAGCTATCTTTAATTGATTTTTTCAAATGAGGATCGATCCTCATTTGAAAAACCACATGAATATGGCGCAAGCCAATCACATCAAAGGTAAAAAATACTTTTCAATTCAGTTTCATCAATTTTTTTAACCCTTTTTGGGATACTTTTATAACATCTATAGACTTTCTTCAAATTTTTAACTACATGTTTTTTTTTCTCTCTCCTCTTCGCATTCTTAGTCTTCTGAGGTTGTCGCGATTGAGTTCTATGCGACTAACCAGAAAAGGTTGTGAATACCAAAGAATCCCATTAACCGACAGCTCGATTGTTGAATAGGTTTGCCGATTAATATGTGATTTTTTAAAACTCCTAGCAAGAAAATAGTGACAAAGAGGTTTTTGGTATGTAGTCCAATAAGTTTTACTTTCATTGACTTTTAATTTGAAATAATTATGTCCTAAAAGATTGAAACTTTTTGATATGTGGGTTTTTGCTTTTGCAGGTGTGACTTTTTTTGAGGTTCGGAGCTATGAGGGTCAATGAGTTTGATGATATAGTTTCCGTTTATATCCAGATTTTCTTACAAACTCAAGGAATTTGAGACAGATTGGTTAAGTTGGTATTTTTTTTGTTCATATTATGGTTATATGATTATTAGTTGTCATATTTGTTAAAAATCTTATGAAATCAAATGATTTTGTTGCAATTTTCAGTGCGGGATGAGTGTGGCTTAGGTTGGTTTGGAAATTATTTCAGAAACTGAGGTGAGTGTGTTGAATGAGGAGAGTTTCATACAAACTTGAAGTGTGTTTTTGGACATTTGAGTTTTTGTNAAGTAGTTGGTAACATCAAAACCAAACCAAACCCAAAACATAAGTTTCAACTTCACAATTAAACGGATCAAAAAGCAAAATAACACAATGGGAGGCGGAGAAGCAGCAGACAACAATTCATCGGAAGAATCACGAGTGATTGAATTTCATTCATCAAACCGTTGGCAGTTTCATTACAATCAATCCAAACAGTCTCCTAAATTAATGGTCGTTGACTTTTAAGCTTATGGTGTGGGCCATGTAAGATGCTTGAGCCTTTTATTAAGTCACTTCGGCTAAGTATCAGGAGATTGATTTTATTAAGATTGATGTTGATGAGTTGCAGGTATTATTCATTTATTGTACTAATTGTTTTCTTCGTGAAATTAAAGGTGATTTACTTATTGGATTTTCTTTAGAAGCTCTTATCCGAAACACTATTTAATGAAGGTTTTTTATGTTGATATTGTAAGCTTATAAGTTATAATATGAGCTTATGAAAAATAATCTGAAATCACATAAGCTCATAAGCCCACAAATAAGCGTAAACTAACACCAACATAACATTTATAGCTATGTTACCAAACGCTTCTAAACAATAGCGATCTTTAATTGATTTTTTCAAATGAGGATCGATCCTCATTTGAAAAACTACATGAATATGGCGCAAGCCGATCACATCAAAGGTAAAAAATACTTTTCAATTCAGTTTCATCAATTTTTTTTTACCCTTTTTGGGATACTTTTATAACATCTATAGACTTTCTTCAAATTTTTAACTACATGTTGTTGTTTTTTTTGTTTTTTTTTTCCTCTTCGCATTCTTAGTCTTCCGAGGTTGTCGCGATTGAGTTCTATGCGACTGACCATAAAAGGTTGTGAATACCAAAGAATCCCATTAACCGACAGCTCGATTGTTGAATAGGTTTGCCGATTAATATGTGATTTTTTAAAACTCCTAGCAAGAAAATAGTGACAAAGAGGTTTTTGGTATGTAGTCCCATAAGTTTTACTTTTATTGACTTTTAATTTGAAATAATTATGTCCTAAAAGATTGAAACTTTTTGATATGTGGGTTTTTGCTTTTGCAGGTGTGACTTTTTTTGAGGTTCGGAGCTATGAGGGTCAATGAGTTTGATGATATAGTTTCCGTTTATATCCAGATTTTCTTACAAACTCAAGGAATTTGAGACAGATTGGTTAAGTTGGTATTTTTTTTTTGTTCATATTATGGTTATATGATTATTAGTTGTCATATTTGTTCAAATCTTATGAAGTCAAATGATTTTGTTGCAATTTTCAGTGCGGGATGAGTGTGGCTTAGGTTGGTGTGTTGAATGAGGAGAGTTTCATACAAACTTGAAGTGTGTTTTTGGACATTTGAGTTTTTGTATAATGGAATGTAGGTTAGGGATTTCGAGAGAGAACGTCGTGAAGAAGTAGAAAGTGGACAAGGGAAAGATGCAAAACAGACTGCTGCAACTGATTTGATTTCAAGGCTCAATAACCATGGGTCCTATTCCGAGTCCGATCATCAGAAAGGTATTTATTTTCTTGAGTGCACTGTAAAGTCAGCATAACATATAACCACGGAAAGTTTTACNAATAATTTCGTAAACTGGAAAATAAGTCGAACAGTAGCCTTATGAAGCAAGGTTTAATTATTATATTCGACTGTGAAATGATTAAATATCAAATTAGATTATTCGTCATGTTGCAGTAGACAGTAGTTAATAAGAAGTTTATAGCATAGATGTTATGGTTTGGGCTTTGGAGTTGTAAACAACGAAAGAGATGCCGTGACTTAATAACTGAATTTTGTTACTGTATTTGAATGTTTTCTGACGATAACAGGATTATGCGCCAACGGTTTTCGACGATTTTGTGCAAATGTGGTGGTAGATGTGAGCACCGTTAATCTTGGGTTGTGGGCTACTGCAGATTAATTATGTGCTTGGTTATAAGCCTTAAATATGCCACGTTTTCCTATGGTTTCAGGTACTAATGAAAATGCAAGCCATCCTCCTGAAATTAAGCTACATGATATCTACGAATTAATTTCCGCAGTCACAACTGACGGAATCTCATTACACTTACAGGGCTGCACAATAATGTCAACACAGAAGCGGTTGCTGTTAATAACAGGTTCAGTCCTGTTATTTATGCAGATTCGCATATTTTCCCTTCCCACCCATCAGACCTGCTTTCAGAAACCATAACTTTATAACATGTGTTATTCGTGGTTAACAGGTAAATGGTAGCCTATGAGCTGCTTCAGTAATATCAGTATGCTGCGCGTACGCGTGAGTTGCTGTAGAGCCTCGAGATGATGCATGTAATATTCTAACCAGCCCTAAAGTAGTCACCGCAGTCGCTCTTATCCTCGAGAAGGGTACAAATGTTCTCTCAAATCTGTATCTAGTGCCTCAGCACCTATCAATTAGGCTATTACCGCATATGTTTCCCGCTATTAGGATGCATTTTCTCAGTGTTTAGTACGACAATACCGTGTTGTTTTACACTTGCACTAACCATAACAAATGACAAAGGCCCCCACCGCAACGCGGCGGGTTCCTACCCCTTGTATATATCATTTCTCCAAGGCACGGACTCCCAGTTTTAATAAAATAGTGTTTTCCCACAAATGTTAAAATAGTATTTTCTCACATTCACTGTGTTACGGTTATGTATGCCTTATGTTTGGGCTTCCCTTCTATTCGGGTTTCTTATATGTTTGCGCTCGCTTCTGTTCTTTTGGACCATTTGCTTAGCCTGGGCCGTTTATTATACGAACACTATTAGTTTGTATACAAATACGGTTCGTATTCAAAGGTTTCCAGAACTCTTGGTACCTTGCTTCGTGACGACGTTTTTGGTAGGTGTGACAGATCTGACGTTCTTTTTCTTTTGCTATTTGTTGACATCGTAAGTGCTGTTTCGTTTTTTTATCAATGATCGCCTACAGTAAATGTTAAGTACAGAGGTAGTGGTTTGGGTTGTTTTTTGGTTTCTCTATTGCTGCTATTATTATCTGTTTGTGCTTGGGATTGCCATTAGTTATATGCATGTTTAGTAGCAACCATTGTACATGTGAGGTTTGTGTTTTCTGTCTTTGCATGTTCCTTTTATTAACGAATATGTTCTACCATGGCGTTTTTTGCAAGCTTACCAATCATATAAACAGGTCTATCACACATGTATAGAGGCTCCCGCCGCAACGCGGCGGGTTTTGTCTCCTTGTTCTATTTAAAAGAATAGTGAGTCTTGATGGAGTAATATTTGTTTTCCTAGTTGTGAACTTGTGATGGTTATAATATATAAAGAATAAAAAGGTTGATAGGTATCCTATATCTGAACTGAATTCTTTCTGGTTAAAGAATCTCTTTCTAATTGCTATGAAGCAATTAGGTTTGTACGATATGATTAGTTGATCGTGTTAAATATCAATTGGAGAATTCGTGATGTATTGAGATATACAATCCATTGTGTGAGTGAGCTTGTATTTAGAAAAAGACAACAAATTTTAGTATTAACGTTTTCATAAAAATTGATGTTTATAATTTTTACAGTTTTAATATAATACATGTAAAAGGTACATTGATCAGAGTATGTTATTGTATTTTGTTTTAAAATAAAAATAAATTAAAGCTTTGGATAGTAAATAATATGTGCAAGAGAAGGGGTTATTTATGGGTGTGTGTTTGTATATAATAATATTATGAACCAATAGTTAAAGTGAAGGGTGCAATGGTATACTAGTTTTTTTTTAAGGTAAAATGCTAATTATGTCTTTAAAGTTTGATACTTTTATAAACAATATATTTGAAAAACAAATTGCGTGAGTTGTGTACCTAATGACAAATCTTAAGGACATAATTTACAGTTTATCATTTTTTATACCTCAAACCAGATGGTGTAACAATAACAACCCTTCTAATGATAACATAAAGCTGAACATAAGGCATATTATCGAAATCCACATAATTTATTACATTAAATTCACCTTCTAGGCACCGGATAAGGTTGTCAACAAACATACCATCATGATATATGGTTAATAGTAAAAAGAGCCTTTAAAAAATATTCAAACCTGAAATTAAAGCAAAACAATCAGGGTTAGTGTCACACCCTGAATTTACCTGATTGGCAGCGGAATTGAATACCTGGGTGTAACGTTTATGGCATCTCATACAAGGTTATATTGAACGACCTAAAGTGTCGTTTTGAAAATACAACGTTTGATCATTAAAAACATTCAGAGTTTACAAAATATAGGTCCCAAAATGATGTTGCAAGTTTACCAAAACAAGTTCCAACAAGATCAAACGTTTACATAAGTGCATGAAATAAAAGTGAGACGCGTCGACTCCCGCGACTCCA
>LBNU01005406.1:118125-140868 GCA_014162995.1 Artemisia annua | reverse complement strand
GACCTCCTACCTGGTGAGAGTAATGTGGATGATGACTGGATACGGCGTCCCCGGACTCTCCTGTAAGTAGCCCGGCGCCTGGTAGTGGGGGTCTGAGTAGATGGGGTAATATGAGTAGGATCGGTAGTAGAGGTAGGTGTAGGCTGAGCAGGTATGTGGTCAGTAGTGAGAGTAGGTGCTGATTGAGTAGGTAGTGGTGGAGCAGGTGTGGGCTCAGTGGTGTCAGGGTCTGGTGCATGATATGCCTCAAGCACCTGCATGTAGGGATCATCAGAACGTAGTGCAGTCCGAGGGAATGATGGGGTGTGAGTGATGTCTTCGATGACGTCGAAGGGAAACATAGTCTATGACAAAGACGGTATAAGTGTGTAAGTGTATAGAAAATACTTATAGCTTAATTATAGTAGAGTAAAATCAACAAAACGTAATGGTAATTAAGACAAGTAAACAACAAGTAAAGTGGCAAGTAACCAATACGTAAAATGACAAATAAGGCAGGCAGGCAAGTGGCGGTCACCGGGACTTGTTTTTGT
The DNA here is from genome assembly GCA_014162995.1 of Artemisia annua. Taxonomy (NCBI): domain Eukaryota; kingdom Viridiplantae; phylum Streptophyta; class Magnoliopsida; order Asterales; family Asteraceae; genus Artemisia; species Artemisia annua. The sequence goes on along the minus strand of LBNU01005406.1, from coordinate 140,335 downwards.
AAAAAGCGGTTATAGTTTAGGGTTTATATGTACCTAGTTCTCTATAACCTAGGCTCTGATACCAATCTGTAACACCCCCAAAATTGGTACAGCGGAAGCATTCGGTTCATGGGGTGCTACTAATTGTAAATCACAACGCAAGGAAATAAAGAACGGAATACATATTCCGTTAAAATACATTAGATTAAAAATTCAAGTTTATATCAAGTTTTGAGAATAAAAAGGTAAGCCCAAAGTTTTATGGTCCTATAAAAACAAGTCATGTCATTGTGTGAAAACACTTCAGTAAATAGTTTTGTGACCGACGCCTTGCCATGCCTTGCCATGCCTTGCCAGTAACATATAGCTCAAACACCTGAGAAAAACATGCCAAAAGTCAGCAAAAAGCTGGTGAGTCTATAGGTTTAGTAATCAGTGTGGACCATATAGTTTTGTGTACGAGCATTACAACACATATAATGTCATACTAATAGTCTATCGCGCTAGCACTAAGTTCATGCAACCGAAGCTAGACAGTTCAGTGCGCTACCATATAGCACATAAATATAATAATCAGGGCCCATAGCGAGTGTTTAACCCAATACACTCGTAATCCGTCTTGGTATACGCCCGCATTGACCCGTCTGGCCAACCGAACGGGGGGAGTCACCCCCAATAGATCTATTTATATCAATCGCGCTTCCTAGCAGGAACTAACGGCTCATGAAAGTGGGCATAACAGTGGGTTCAGGGGCTTAGGCTAACTACGCAATAGTTTTGGAAAAATAGAAATAGTATAGTGATCCAGAAAATGTTTTGCATGTTTCTCACCCCATAGTTGTAAAACAAGTATAAGTAAAATGGGGCTATAAACTCACCTCAGCAAATAGTAGTCTCGTAGTGAAAAGTCAAGTAGAGAAAGTGAGCGGCACCGACACGTGACCTAGAATAGTACGACAGTATTTAGTTACAATCCAATTTAAGAATAATCGATATTCAAATAATTTTTGAAAAAAGTTTACGGAGTTTTGTTGGTGTAAGTTTATAGAGTATATGAATTTAGTTTCGTGTAAACTTATATAACAAGGATAAAACTCATGGTTTGTTATTAGTCAAAATGAGGTGCAAGAAAAATAATATCGATAGGTATTAATGGTTCATGTGATAATATCGCCAAAAAAATTGTTAACCTTATTCATATATGTATTATGTAATAGTGGTTGAGATGGCAACATATATACAAATAATGAGCTTTTATTTATATAATGTATGTTAATAAAATTTCATTTCTTTTAAAAATGTAAATTATATTTAGGATTTCTCGTAGTAGAATATTATAAGGAACAATGCTAGTTATATATTTTGTCAATAAGTCGGACACGTCCCGTATACAATTTTAGAGGTAAATAAGTTTCGTCACACCATTTTATACATGTCCGAAAGTATGTTAATAATAGTGGTCGAGTAAAAATGATAGTCCCTTACATGAACCTCGGGAGATTTGTGTTTTAGTTTAAGTGTATATTTTCGTGACTTTACATCTAAACCGATTTTTAAATACTACTACGGATTTTAAATGGGCCTCTAATATTTTATACGAATTGGGCCTTGGGTTGGACTGTTATAACTTGGGCCGCGAGTTGGGCTTGGCCCAACTGTATCATCGCATACAAAAATCTGCCCCCAAAATTTATGTTTCAACTAATATGTTTCACCAAAATTTGGCCCAACTGTATCATCCCCTTTGTATTCGCATAAGCAGAAAAGAAATATGCAAATATTCCATTTGAGTTGGCGTACCCTTTGTGTTCGCAAAAGCAGGAAAGAAAGAAAAAAAATATATATATGTAACATGTATGTATGTTGGCCAAATTCGACAGCAAGCAACAAGAAAAAGAAAAAGAAAATTTATCAATCCAAGTTTAATACCACATTCAACAACAATTTCATCTACAACAAGGCTTTATAAAAAAATATATATATATATATATTTATAATTCGAGCCCTAAATATTTTTAACAAATCCAAAATCTTAATTTCTTTCAAATTAAATTATGTTATCCACCAATATTTCACCTCAACTTTAAAAGCCCTATGAAATCTTTTACCAATTTCATAAAAAAAATCATACCGAAACTAAAAAAAAAATTCCAACAATTCATATTTTTATTTTTCCTTCAATTAACTCATACAATAATGCTTAATTTACTTTTAATTACAAAAGCCCTATCATATAAATAACAATTAACGAATTAAAAAAATTTAGGGTTCCAAGTTCTTACAATATTTTTGAAGAAGGTGATGAAAAGAGCTCCAACTCGGATCCAAGCAGCAGCCACACCAAAAGAATGAGTGTGGTGCCTTATGGGTCGAGTGGGTTTAAAAGAAAACAAAATATTACAACCCTAATCCTACCTTTAGAACATCACTATTTGATATTTAACCATAAATGGTTAATTCTTCAACTTTTTGGGTCTTCTTAGGAGGTCTCGTGACTCGACTTGGGAGAGGGAAAAAGCGCCTGATCCCCTTGGCGTGCAAGGGTGGGTTTGGTGCCTCCATCTTGTGTTCATACTTCTTTTTCTTGATTATTGATTTAGGTTTTTAGGGTTCTTAGTATATTTTGGGGAGATGAGTTCCTGGGAAGAGAGAAAGAGAGGAAAAAGAGAAAGCGTGTTTTGGTTTTTGAGAGTTTTGAGGGGAGCGTGGGTTTTATTTAACGTTTCTCTTTTTTTTTTCTTTTCTTTTTTTTAATGTTTCTTTTTCTTTCTTTTGTTATGTATATATATATTTTGTATATAGATAAGTGGGTGGGTATTTAGATGTATTTTGTATTATAGGTAATAGATATTTTTTTTTTAGGAATGTATTTATAATACTGCTTATTATTTATTAGCGACTGCCGTAGTCAAAACACTGTCGGTACACGTGTCGTGCTATGCTCGAGATAAATTCTCGGTTCGGTAAATAATTACTAGTGTAGTCATCAAGTAATATTTTCGTATTTTTCTTGATAAAAATAAACGTAGTAGTGGGTTATCGTAGACACAGTGTTCGGGTTCACTTCCCGAAATAGTTATGTAAGCTCGTGTATGCTTAGCCAAGTAATCCAATAATAATAAATGGGCGTTTATTATTTATAAATATAGAGGAAAAATTACCGTTTGTCACATGTTGTGGCTATCTCTGATGCTTTCCTCATCTTCTTCTTCTATGGTGTTTTCTTGTCCAACTGCTTGTTCCTCCATGCTATCAAACATGTATTTCACTTTGCATCTGTTGCCTACATAACTCACCATGTACCCTTGCTCTTCTAATTGATCCAAACTGAGTATGTTCAATGTAATTTCAGGAGTGTAAAGTACATTTGATACTACCATTGTTTCTTCATTTGTTTCCACATATACTTCTCCTATTCCATAAGAGATCAAAAACTTCTTTTCCCTTTCCTCTGTACCTTCAACTTTGAACCTTTGTATCATCCTTTTGAACAAGTGTTTCATGGGACTTATGTGTCTTTTATAAACACTGCTAACATACCATATGTTATCCCAATTTCCTTTGTCTGAGCCTTCTACCATGAAATCTGTGGCAACATGCACACACTCAGGTTCATATTTGAAGATTCCATAATCTTCAGGTTTCTTTGTTGTTGTAGAAATCATAGCACTTGGTTCCTTGCTTCTTGTATTAATTTCGTTCTCTTTGTTCATGCATTGCTAATACACATGCCCTCTTTCTTTACAATCATAGCAACGTGCACGCCTCATTCTTCTTGACAAACCACTGGTTTCTCCTATTTGCTTGTAGTTGTTTCCTAATGGTGGTCTTGTTGTTTTCAGGGAGTTGTATGAGACAACTTCCTCTACTTTCTTTTTGAGTAACTGTTTTCCCTCAAGGGAGATGTATTTTTTATGTTTTGGCCACTGTGGGGTGTTTGGGATTGTTTGTCGTTGTAAGTGATGTTTGTTTAGGGTGTGTTTGGTATTTCTTTGAAGTTGATTCCCCCATGGATCAAAACGTGGGCTCTGATACCACTGTTGAATTCGTGTCACAGGTTTTGTTTGAAGCATATTGGTTTCTATCAAGTGCTTTGTGTTAACCATGATTTGGTTTTGTGAAACTGTGTTTGGATGTGAGATTGTATTGAAATGAAACAATGTAACAGTAAAATAAAAAATAGGACTTATATTTACTTGAATCGATTCTAGACATATTTATACTTGGTGAATCGACACAACTATACAATGTTAACCATTGTGTCGTTTCACTAATAACTGTTTTAACCAAAATAACTGTCTTCTAAATAACTAACTTTAACTTTCTATAGGCCTGTTTGGGTTAAACGAATTTGACCCAAACATTACATTTGCCTATTTGACCCATTATGACCCATACTTAATAAAACATAAATAAACTTAAGTAATTGTCTTAGTAAGCATTACAAGCATTATTACAGGATCACAACAAATAATTCTAGTTATTAAATCAACAAAAAAACATGAACAACGATAACAAAATGGAAACATGCTTCTCAAAGATGATAACAGTAATCCCTTAGTCGAATAGACTCAATCCCATGTCCTGAAAATAAAAATAATAAACGTTCAATAGATACCCTACAAAAGAATTGAGATGAAAGATGTAAGAGACTGCAATGGCACTTACATCATCACATTCTTTTTTTTTCTTTTCTTTCTCTTCAGCTTTTCCTCTGTCTTTTTTTTGGCTGCAGCAGCAACAACAACCTTTTTCCATCCGGAAGCAGTCAGTTCTGTGCTTCTGTCCTCATCTCCATCAGCTCCAACTGCAAACCATAATTTATATCCGATCACATTTTGTGAATATTATTTTAACGTAATAGTGAACACAATTTATATCGGCATGACATTGAGTCAGATAACTACTCCTCCCAAGCTCTGTTTTCAATTATTTCAACTGAATCACTATGAGACGAATCACTACCGTGTGAAGTGTTATCCATACCTCGAAAAAACTGGAAACCTTTATCTCTTAAACGAGAGAGAGCCTACCAACGCAGAGAGAACATGATTAGAACAGTCAACAAACACACACATTCAAACCCAAATGGAAGAAGTGAAAAAACACATTCATAAGGAAAATATTACCTGTAAACAATTACAATCCCCAAGTGTAATATCTTTGAGATGGTCGAGGCTTGATAAAAGCCCACTAAACAATTCTTCTTCTATATCATCTCGATCTCATCCAAGTTTTCTTGCAAAATGGTTAATTGAAGTCAGCTTTGATTAAAGAAGACACATTTAGCAACAAAAGCTTCTTCAAACACAACTTTCCTTTGATTGTTAGTGACAACATACTAGGAGCATTAATTTTGATAGTATCCCAAATGGCATTCCTATACCGCTTGCCGTAGTTGGTCAACACCAATTCTTAAATCTCTTTGAAGTAGCATCAATCCGCCTAACACCGTAACAGTTGTCCAACTCCAAAGTTTCCAAACAAGGACTTCCGGATAGTATTTTTCCAATAGAATCGTCAAGTAATTCCCCATAACTTATATACAAAAATGTAAGTTTATCCCAACGAATAGCACCATTTCACAAGACGAAATTCGCATACTCCTAAAACATGAATTGTTGAAAAACAACTCATCATCATATCTAAATAATTCACCAGTTTTAGTAACCCATACCGTTAAATCAACCTCTTGAACATTACGAGTAATAGCATCATGAATCTAACTATTGACTTGTGGCCGGGTATCATAGCTAAATAATTCAGGGTAATCGATATGAATTTCGAATTTGTTGAGTTTCACACTGGTAGGACATTGAGTTAGGGTTTTGTTAAAAAAGAAAAGTAACCAGTGATATCATCACCATATTCGACTGTGAAAATGAGATTATTAGCAGGAAGTAGAGTCCAAAGATGTTGCCATCGTTTGGAGATAGTAGCTGTTGTTCTAATAACCTGTGCTGTGTCCATTAATCTCTCTTCATCTTTGATTCTCGAGATGATTTCGAGTAATAAGCAATCTGGTAACAAACTTATTCTATCTTCTTTCTCTTCTTCAGCCATGATTTGTAATAGATTTGGGCAAAATTTAGGGTTATGAAGTTACGATGGGTGACTCTCTGCATTTATAAACCGTTTACTTGGAGCGAAAGTAATAAAATAAGGAAGCAAAACAGTTCATTATTTGCCTAAACACCCCTCTACTTGTTTAAGACGCTTTTAAGGGTTATAATGGGGTGAACATAATAAAAACTAGAGTAAATTACACCGTTGGTCCCTAAACTTATGCCGGATTTCATATGACATCAAAAAATGGGAATCGTTGCCTTTTTGATCCACGATCGAGAATATATTACGCCGCAAGTCCAAAATCTAACACTCGTTAGTTTTGCCAGTTATCTAGATCCTCACGTGAGGGCACTTTCGTCCGATCACTTTTTGGTACTTTCCCACACACCGCCTCTTTTGTCTGGTTACTGTTCACTTATTGTTCACTTACTCCCTGTCCACACACGTGTACCTGCTTTTACATATCTCGATACATGTTTTACACATCTCGATTGCATGCAAGCGTATTCCACACTCTTTTCTTTTCACTCAAATATTTCCATCACTCCCTCTTATTACTCCTAAGCTCTATTTATTTCTTCCCCAAAAGCTTAAGAAAAAAAAATGGTATGGTGGTGGTGTGGAAAAACCGTTGTTGTTCGTACATCATGGACTAATCGAAATCCAGGACGTAGGTTCTATGGTTGTTGTGACTTTATTGACTGGTACGATCCGCCTTTTAGGGTGTTTGGGTTAACTTGACGCTTAAGTCTTTTTAGGCAGTTTGACAGTTTGTGCACATTACAAGTGTTAAAAGGCGAGAATCATAGATGGCGGAATATGTTTAGTTTCTGTAAGACTTGGTAAGCTGGTATATAGATCGAGTGATCGTCTGTAGATAATCCTATGATTTAGAAGGATTGGAGACGTGAGGCATCCAGTATTGATATTGTCGATATGTATTAAGTTTAGTGACGCTTTTAATGATCTTTCTATACCCGTGGGACTCGAAACGTGAATTATGTAAAATGAAGGTTTAATGGGCTGCTAGTGGTGGAAACACTTAAATGAATAGAAGCTAATTAATTCTATGATAAGTTTTTGGGATATTCAGTTTGAGGTTTATGCGAATAGCCTTAGTGAACCATGCTAAATGTTACTGGCCATATAGTTTTCTTATCATGGAAATTAAGTTTATATAGTTTTCTTGTGCAGTGATGCATTTATTTTTAAGCAATAAATGTTGAATGAAACACCACCGGTTTTCTGTGGGATAGTTCGTATAACATTTGGTAAGGAATTGACCGTTCTTACCCTGCCCATGTGGTTTCTGGCACTAGGATGCATGCAACTTTTACACAGAGTCGGGCTAAGTTAATGGGTATACTTACCTTTGTGGTTTGGTGCGGTTTGCTAGTATCTAATGTTTATCTTAACAGTGGACTTCTTGATTTTCAGGTGACTTTTGTTGCATCTCTGGAAAGACCAATAATTTATAGACACAATGGATCTCAATCCCTTTAGGCTCGACATCGATGGACTTATCAACGATTTTGCGGAGGTGCTAACCAAAAACTTTCATTCAGTATTGATTAGTGCCCACTTTAATTAGCTTGAGTGATTTTCATGTTTCGCAATTTTACGGGTTGTATTGGAAATATTACAGGGTGAAATGACTTCATTTACTGATATGAAGACGATATGGCTTTCTAAAAAGTTTTCGTGTGTCTTTGAAGCTATGCCTAACACGAAATAGGGTTTGTTATGCAATGTTTGTATGCCCACTGCTTAGGTACGCCTACAAATTTCAACTTTATAAATTAATTGGTTGTTTCTTGATTTAGGTTAATAATGAATGATACTGCACATGTTATTCTGCAGGTTACATGACGTCTACCGATTCTATATCACACAGGCTGGGTGGTCTTTATTGCCTTTACTGCTTACACGAAACACAGCCGTTTAATCCTCCTTTCCGAATTTATTTATCACCATGTATGTTGTCAAAATACCTGTGTTTGTTGCTATATGATAGAGGTGGCTAGATGAGCACATGTCAAATGGGCTAAACCGGTAGGGCTGGGTTGACTTGAAACTCTTTTGTCATTAGATTTTAATATCTTATATAAATAGTTAGTGTGTCAATAGTCAAATACGATTTTGAAATTTTTTTACTTCAGTCACATTATCATTTTTAAATAAAATAATTTAGGAGGTTTTATACAATTAAAAAGGCACTTTTAGTGACTTTGACCGGTTTCCTTTTCAAAATTAGATTTTTGGTTTTGCCCATTTGACCCTTTGGAGATTTATCAGTAAATGGATCGAAGGTCCTCTAATTTGATTAAACGTGTATACAAACATATATACGTCGATTTCCTTTGTTATAGATCGTACATCGCTTTCCTTTTTGCGGGGCAATTGAAGAGGCTCAAGGAACTGGTTATTGATGCAAAGAAGGAGAAAGTAGGAGTTGTGCCTGTTTTAGTCAATACTATGTTGGATCGGAACTTGTTCCTTTTTGGAGCTGTCGACTTGAAAGAAGGATTGGCAGAAGAGAGGGTGAATGAATTAATAGATGTACAGAATGCCCATGTTCAACATGCGAATAAAAGGTAAATCTATTTCAACATAACTAATTTTCATCCTTTTTAGTTTTTGATACGAATTCTTTCCCTCAAAGTACTAACATAGTAATATTAATAGTAATAAGAGTAGTTATTGTTGTTGTTGTTATTGTTGTTGCTGTTGTTGTTAATACCTAAGCTTTAAACTAGTGATAGTAATAGTAATAATAAGAATCCGTTTACACGTGAGCATTCCGCTAATTTTAGTAACTTTACAACTGTAAACATATAAAATCATTGCATTCTTCACTCAACCAGAACATCTTTTCTAAGCCAAGTCAATAACAAACAAACATAAACATCTTTAACATACTTCCTCGCTAAACTTTCTTAACACTATCAACTAAGGATTCATCACTTATGAACTAATGAAAAAAGTCTGTAGCTTGGGAGATAACTATCGCGTGCGATAAGATCTGAACCTTTACGAAACTGGAAACCTTTAGCTTCCAAACGAGAGAGAACCTATGAATGCACAATGAACATGATTAGAACAATGGATATAAACTAGGAATCATACCCCTTGATAACAACCAAACCAAACCAAATTGAAGGAAAAAAAAAAGGCATTCATAGGGAGAAAATTACCTCAAGACAATAATCCCAAAGTGCAATCTCGTTGACATGGCCAAGGCTTTGTAAAAGTCCTTTAAGCAAATCTTCTTCTACTATAACTTCTCTACCCGAACGCCCATGGTAATAATTATATAGGTGAACTTTGACTAAAGAAGACACATTTAGCAACAAAAGCTTCTCCAAATAAAAGCAATCATTGATTGCTAGTGACAATATATAAGGAGCATTTATTTTGATAGAAACTGCAGCATAATCCAATGTAGAAAACATCAAGTTCTTAACACTCATTGAAGTAACATCAATCTGCTCAAAACCATAACAATTATGCAAATGTAAAGTTTCCAAAACAGGACTTCCAGATAATATAGTTTCAATCATATCTTCATCTAGTCTCCCATTGTCAATAGACAAATACTTAAGTTTATCCCAACGAATAGCACCATTAGGAGGATGAAATACACAATACGATATTTCAATACTCGTAAAACATGAATTGTTGAAAAACAACTCATCACCATAATGATGTACACATTGATCATAAAAGCTTAACTTAACCTCTTGAACGTTACGTGTAATAGCATAAGCAATCCAACTATTGATAAGTGAAACCCACCGAGTATTTTTATTAACGTAACTATCGTAATTGATGTGGGCTTTAAATTGGTTGAGTTTCACATGGATAGGACATTGAGTTAGGGTTTTATCAATAAACGAAAAGTAATCAGTGCGATCAGCATCATCACGTATGTCTTCCCAGTTGATGTCATCGTAGTCTAGGAAAGAAAGATTAGGGCATTGAGTCCAAAGATGTTGCCAACGTTTGGAAAGAGTGCTTGTTGTTTTAATAGCATGTTTTGTAGTGGGTAAACGAGATATGATTTCAAGTAATAAACAATCTGGTAACGAACTGATCCTATCTTCTTCTTCGGACATGATTTTGATAAATTTAGGGTTATGATGAGTGACGGTGATGTTGGAGTGAACGTAATAATTATAAAACAAAATCATTATAAATAAGCAAAACTATTCATTATTTGCAGAAAGAACCTTGAACTTGTCTAAAACGCTTATTTGCACCACTTGTGATTCTAATCCGTATCATGACTAAAGATCCATCTTGTCCTCAAGGAAACTCTAGTGCTTCAAAAGTGATTTTTATCAACAGTCCATAAGTCAAATCTTGACAGATTTCAAAATATAGCGTAGTTTCGTACTTTAAGTCTTTGAGTTTGTGAGCAAAAGGAAACAAAGAGATCCACAAATTAGAGGTGAACATTATCATGAAGCATGTCTTACCGGTCGTTCACAAAAAGAATATGCATATCTCATGAATATTGTTTTTTGACATACTGATACACATTATTCTTTTCTCTCTCACCCGCACACCTGCACTTGCCGGAGGTCTTGTTGGAAACAGTCTCCCTATGCCCGGGTTTATCCGGGGGTAGGGGTAAGATCTGTCTACATTCTACCTCCCCCATACCCTGCCCCGGTGGGGGATTGGGTTTGTTGTTGTTGTTGTTGTTGTTGTTGTTGACATACTGATACACATTATGTGATTATAATTTTAAAGCCAATCCGGTTAATGGCATTATTAACCCTCTAGTAGCTTTGCAAAACATATCCATGGAACCAATTTTATGTGTGGTTTATGGCGTCATTTGGAGAAACACAAAAAATACCATTTGATTGAAGGGGTTGCAAGAAGCGACGAGATAACAATACTGGTTGATTGAAGTAATAGATTAACATTGTAATAATGTTTCGTACTCATAGATATATTGACAAGTACTTGTGTGGTCGACCCAACCCTCTCTAGCTTGTTAACATAAGATGGCATACCTACGGATTCTAGTACAACATTTGGACATTCATTCTTCAGGATTTTCTCATCAAGTATGAGGAATCACAAGAAAATGTTGATCGAGTGAAGATAGTGGCATGTGACTCGAAGCTGCTTTGTAGTGAGACATGGTGTCTTGGTTCTGCTGGTAAATCTTAGTGTACTACATATTTTAAGGGATTTAATTATTCCTCTATTGTATTTCATGGACACAGAGTGGATTCGTTACAATTTTTGCAGAAATGAAGTGTGATTCTGATCACTTTTGTTTCCGGTCTTAATAGTAAGTGTTTGATCTATCAGGCATAGGATACTTGTTTTTCCGTTATTAGACTATAGATTATGCTAGTAGGCCCGAGCCCGGTTTTCCACTTCAGCCCATTAATACTCCTATTGTTGGAAAAACTACACATGCTACTGCTATACCACCATCGGCCCAATCACATGGCCTGGTTCAGCCCACTAATCCTATACCAACAGCCCAACATACTTTTGGTAGCTTTAATAGCACACAGTTTGGCCAGTCTGGTTCCGCTGCTGTCCGGGGCGCAAGACCATCTTGCCGCATGCTTTTAGTGTCACGACTCTACAGCTACTAGCATAAATTATAGTCTAATAGTTGTTACACTCGCTGATTAGATTGCCCCCGATAGGGTTGTTCCTTGAGTGTGCTCACTGATGACATGTCCCGGGGCACAAGACCATCTTGTCGCATGCTTTTAGTGCCACGACTCTAGAGGGCCTAGTAGCATAATCTATAGTCTAATAGTTGTCACATTCACTGATTAGATTGCCCCTGAGAGGGTTGCTCCCTGAGTGTGCTCATTAAGAAGTTCACTCACCGATGACATGAACCCTCTAATCTCCCTGATGAGATCCATCAGCTTATTAATCAAACAATCCAGAGTGTCACTCGCTGAAGAGTGAACTCACTGAACTTTATCAGAGACTGAATCAACACTTAACCACTATTAGAGTCAGGGTGTTCAGGACCTGATGGGTGTACACTCCGTACCTCCAAGCCTATTACCAGGTGTGAACTGATCCCTTAAATGCACTAAATTTTCCAACATTTGGGAGTGTTTTTTTAACTTTATATATGAGTTTACGAGCACGACTTATATGTTTGAGGTATTCTACATGCATATTAAACGTTTACACCTTCAAGAATAATATATCACGCTTTGAATTTAACTTCCCTCGACCACTTTTTTTTCTATGCAGCCTTAGAGTGTTAGGTGCACTTAGCCATAGGCACACGTTATAAGTACCACCACGTCAGCGTTTACCCTATACCATTAAAACACCCTCTCCAATGACATTCTTATGACACACCATCAAAAAAACTTACTTAGTCCCAAAAAGAAAATAATAAAATAAATAAATAAATAAATAAATAAATAATAAAGTGATGGTTATTATAAAAAAATTAATAATAATAATAATAATAATAATAATAATAATAATAATAGAATCTGAAAACGCTCGCCACAAGGATGGTGATACGCATGTAATGTGCAAAGACGGTATGGAGCCCATGGCGCCGTTATAGGCACCAAGGCACCCATATAACATGACTATAATCCCCATGCACAACATGCTCTTAAGGCTATGTTTAGCAAAACTCCTAAGTTTATTATGACTTAAATAATAAATTACAAATAAAATTTTGGTTTAAAATAAGATTGATCTTTTACACCAAATTTCGTGTTTTCTTTTAGTTTATACATTAGACCGTGGTTTTTACCACGATCTAATGTATAAACTAAAAGTGCTTGGGTAGTGGTATATGTTTGAGACGCATGTTTTTTTGCAAATTGGTTAGCGTTGATTGTGAAGTCATAGCGGGGTAAAAGTGCTTGGGTAGTGGTAGAGAAGAAAAGCTTATGTGACGATGATGTGGCAACAATAGTTGTGCAACTGCAACCATGAGTGGCGGTGAAACCAAGACTAAAGTAATCACGTGCACAATTATTTTGAACGACTGGAAACAATTATGACCAACCATTAGGCTCATGAAGCCCATGAAAAAATGTCATTTAAAAAGGAAACGTGCACAAGTGCTAGGGTCAAAGATTTGACCAACTGACTCTTACTAAATTTAAAATAGCCTAACTATAATTTAGTCACTGAGAAAATTATCATTAAGTCGTTTTTAAAGTTCACAACAAAACAAAGTCAACAACTAGATTCCAAGAACCAAAACAAACGATAACTTAGACTATCTGTATATTCAAATTGAGTGAGATTGTTGGGCCAAATATTTGCCCAATGGTCTCTTACAGGATCTGAACATAAAACAACGGTAAGCTTATGTTGGAAATATGGTTAGAATTAATACGTAAATGTCTAGAATCGAACACGAGACCTCGGGATTGCACACATTGCAAATGAGTATTAAGGAAAAATAATAAATGTATATTTATATTTATTATTAGACACAAGTACTTAACGGGCGTTAGTGTTTTCCGTTAAATGACTAACGACCGTTAGACGAATATAAGGAAAGAAGAGGTTGTGTATTATTAGGAAACAAAGAAAGATCTAGAAACCCCTTGTGGGTTTGTGGGTCGGCCGAGCAAGGAAGGAGGGGTGCCAAACCCTAACTTTGGCTCCAAGTTTTCTTTTCCTATATAAACAAACCAAGGGTTATTCGTTTTCTCACCTTTTGTGCACACACAATAACCCTAAAGTTTTCTTCTCCCTTCTCTTGTCTCCAAACCGATCGAACTCCCTAACACCCTTAGGGATTCGATTTTTGCTTTGTCAAAAATTATTACTTGTGTAGTTTCTTACAAAACCTTAATACGGTTTAATTTGTGTGTACAAGAACGAGGTAACAACACACTATTGTTGTTATCAAGAGATCGTTAAACAAAAAGGTAAGGGGTTTAACATTGATCTTCATAAACCCTAATTAGGGTTCATCACTTGTTCATCCCCAATCAAGAATTGGTTTTGGTTAACTTTTATATGTTATACTTGATCCTATGCTTCCGCTATTATGTGCTACTCGTTCTTAATTATTATATATGATAGTTATACTTATAAAATTCTAACAGCTTAACCCTTAAGATGAATCAATGCAGTTTTTTTTTTTTTTTTTTTTTTTTTTTTTTTTTTATAACTATGGTTTCCGGCCTTTTTGGCCGACTAATCAATGAGTGTTGTATATAGCTCTATTATCAAATAGCTTGAGAGACATGATGCGATATGAGTGAGTAAAGTACATGAGCTAGAAAAAACATTTGAGTCAGCGAGATCTGACAAAATCTCTCTCTCTCTCTCTCTCTCTCTCTCTCTCTCTCTCTCTCTCTCTCTCTCTCTCTCTCTGCGCGCGCGTGATACTATGGGTGGCAACTTCCTAAAAGTAAAGATAACAAAGCAATTAAAATGAAGTCAAACAAGTAGAAGGAGTTGATATAAAGGTGAAAATAGTTGTCAATACTATTCACTAAAGTATTGTTTCTTTTATTCTAAAAATAAAAACATTTGTTCAATCAAAAAAAAAGAAAATCATTTGATGGAATCTGTATTTAATTTCTCTATTGAATATTCGACACACATTGAAGACCTAACATGTTACCCTCGAATATTTGACACACATTCAAGACCTAACATGTTACCCTCGTTTCCTCACCCACAGAACGAATGATCGGAAGAGAGAGACAAAAGATATTTAAACAAAAATAATACTAAATGTATTATAATGAAAGCATACTCCTCTTCTAAGAACATCATGACCTAAGCTAGCAAGATTGTGTTGTTCACTCATAAACTTCACCTTTGATTTTAGTTAAAGGTCTAGGAGAATTTCATTTGTCATTTAATTGAGATAGTGTTGTTCCGCAACTAACCTTGTAAATCTTTGATTCATTTCTAATCAAATTTATACATTGAAAAATATGAATAGTGTAATCCGTCATCAAATAATTCTTGTGTAAAACTTTGTTTTAACTTCAAAACATATTCTCGTTTTACTCAAATTTCGAGACCAACAAGGACTGCCAACGTGATGCAAGAGACAATGGGATACAATACCCTCGTTTATATAAATTCTGTACAGAATATGGGATTATTCTTATCGTTTCATAAACAAGCATTCATGTATATGCAGATTGAATGAGCAACAAAAATAAAATGAAAAACATTTCTCCTGAGTGTGGGTTCAGAACACGCCCAGCCTGAGCCAAGTGTCATGTGTCGAGAAGGCGCTATAATGTAACTGTTCATGATTTCAGAACACTAAGCTTTGCTAATGAAGTACGAATATCAGCACTGCTACATGCTTCGGGTGTCTGAATAATGTTGGGGCTTTCTGTAGGTGTAACATCTGAAAGCGGGTACACCCTGTTTGCATGGAGCTGGTTGTTGCTACTGCTGCCAATACCCTTCAGTATGACGGACTTGTGAATACCACCCAGAAAACCTTCATAATCTGTGTCACCACTTTCTCCAACAAAAACCACCACTTTCGACAAGTCCATACCCCATCGGAGATACAAGTACCTGAAGTTATAATGTGTTAGATTCTCATTTCCTAGCGTTTTTCTTATTTCCAAGTATTATATTCTAAAGTATTTGATTATTTATAGCAACAGTTTTCTCATTTAGTTTTATTTTTTGTTATGTACTACTTTAAACCATAGACCAGGACATGTATAACTGTAAAATTTTAGTACCTGAGGGCTTGAGAACGAGATGCTGACACTGGAATGACATTAATTTTCTTTCCATTTTGACAATAAATAACATGACAACGAAGAGCTTGAATCCTCATTAACTTCCGAAGCTCCTTAACAGGAGGAACCTAAAAAATGAACCAATAATATATTATATGATACATTATTTAACAAATACCACATGCACACATACTGAAAGCAAGTTAATTATGTGCCATCAAATCTAGAGATGGACGAATGTGTCAGACTCGGGTTACTTTTATCTCTAATGGGCCAAATAGACCAATTCAATGGATATGAAGCTGCTTACATTTGGATGTGAAGAAACCTTTCAAATGTATATAATCGTTAAAAATACATTTGGATATAATCGTTAAGAATACATTTCGGGTTACTTTTATCTCTAATATAAGACGGGTTGAAACCCTTCAAACTGTCTGGTTTTTAATCTAAAACGTCCTAAACAGATTTATTTGATATATATTTATTATATTAGACTTTTTCTAATCATATCTGACACATACAATTTCAGATTATTGAATGAGTATTTCAGGTCAACCGGAACAGTACCAAAGTATTACCTACCCGAGCCCATTACCCATAGCAAAGTTGAACTAACCAGATTATACCAGTATATCAAGAGACAGAAAAAGAGGTACTATAGCAAAGTTGAACTAACCAGTTCAGGCTTGTGAATGTTGAAAGCATAACAATAGTTGGTTGAGACTTCTTCATCTTCTGTAACAACATGTTCCTCATTTTTATTCTCGGCCTTCTTATCAATTATAGAAGATGCCCATTTTACCAAAGTCTTCCTGAGCCCTTCACCACCCCAACGGTACTCAATATGTGAATGGTAATACAGGTCAAACACAAATGGGTTATCTTCAGAATGTGAAGATGAATAATAAAGGTCAGCACCACTATTGCAAATGAAAGCATCAAAATCCGAAGGATTCACACCCTTTGAAACCAGAAAATTGTGAACTTCAGCCATTCGTAAACTTGTTGCCAATATAAATCCAATAGACCCTTCACTTTTCTCCTTATCTACAGCCTCAAATATTTTCCTAACATTATTGAAAAGAGATTCAATATCATCGTCATCAATTGCAACCACAAAAATATGTGTTCTCCTTCTCAATGCAGGGAATTTATGTTGTTCATTTTTATCTACTGAAACTGCCTTTTGTGCTCCTTTCCCGACACCCTTCGCATATGACAAAACAGCATTTTCTAATTTACTATTCCGATCTTCTGAATCCATTGAAAACTTTAAATTTAGAGATATATCCTGCATGTCTCTTAAGGAATCGCTTGGTGAGTCAGATTCAGAATTTTCATCGTCATCGTCATTTTTTAGCCACCCTGGCTGCCTTGGTTTACAACTTGCTATTCGTGAAAGATAAGTTTTGCAATGTTCAGTCCATGAAAACAGATGAATGTTTCTCAGCCCATTTGCCCTGCATTTGGCCCAAAGTTGCTTATCCGCAACAAGCTTTAATAAAGCATCTGCAATTGACTGTTGATCATGGGGATCAATAAGCAAACCATTGTCTAGTACCTGCAATGAAGAAATTATCAGTTCTCCAACCTAGTCCTATATAAGGTGGCAAGATGCACTTAATATATCTAGAGATTCGATAAACAGGTCAAAACGGGTAATTTTTTGTGTGGGTCAAGTCGGATTGACCAAAACAATTACTGTTGACTACTTCTAAATTAAAGAAACATAACTCACCCGATGTATATCCACAGGACCTCCATTTTTTGTAGCAACCATTGGTAACCCATGAGCAGCCGCCTGTTTAATAAAATCTGATGAGTTGGGAAATGGTACAAAACCGACTAATGCCTTTGATTGCTAAAAATGTCAGAAAGACTTTACCTCAATCAAAGTGAGTCCAAATGGCTCTATGAAAGCTGGATTGATGAAAACTCCCTGTCAAAACGTCATTCAAAGATTAAAGCAAGAATTAATAATACACTTATCTTGCATCATTACTGATATTAGAATAAAATAGCAATACAAAATCGTATTTTTAACGATTATCTAGATACAATAAAGGGAAACAGAAACTGATAGAATCAAATTATCAGTTATCAATACATCAAAAGCAATACTCAGTATATATTTATTCAAGTGTACCTTGGTCTTTGCTGCTAGCCTGTAGATGTCAGGGACCTCATTCTGCTTATGATGTTTAGGATATGCCACTTGCCCATAAAGATCGTACTTATCAATCAGCTTAATAATTGACATAAGCATTGATGCACTGGTGCTTGACATCTCGTCAATGTTATCTCGGTTACCCATAATTAATGTCTGCAAAAGTAAGTGAAAAATATTCCTTAGTAACGAAACAGATCCAATCATGACTTGCCAGAAAAGAATATGACTACACAAACAACGTAAGCCGTCATACAAGATTAGCAAGCTCCCTTAGTGGACGACACTCCCCGAATGCTTTAACCAAAGTTGTAAGGTTCTTTTTAGGATCTGGCCTAGCAAGAGCAAGTATCATGGGCTTGCGCGGGTTGGTAAAGAAGCGCATTATCTGCATAGAATGAAGTTAGAGACTTGTGCTTCTTTTAACATGAAATAGCTAGGAGCCTTAACTCTTAAATTTATAAACAATTAATCGAAAATAGTAAATAAACTTGAACCTCTGTCCAGATAGGTGGGTCTGGAGAAGCCTGATGATCTTCTCCACCTTCTGTTTCACCGTCCATATCACCCTCATGTGGAATAATATGATTGAACTCCATCCCAGGAGGAATTACCTGCCAGTAATTCAAGTGATTAATTATATATACAAAAGTAAAGACATAAGAATATTCGTCTTGTATGGATAATCTACCCAGAAAAAATATATATATATTTTTCATACTATGTTAATAATTACACATAAAAAATCCATAAGGTATCCTAATATTTTTGTCCCACCAGGATGAATACATCTCATACTGTTAGAACTTAGAACATTGACTCAATGCTGACCAATAACTATAGGACGCTCCAGCCAACCGAAAATATCATTCTGGATGTGAAATCCTACTTAAAAAAAAGTGAAGGAGGTTGAAACCATGTGTTACCCTCCCTCATGCATCAAATTTGGTTTTCCAAGTAAACAGGTCTCACCCAGAATGAAACCTCATAAACCAAAAAGATAGTGGAAAGCAGCAGATAGTAACCACGGCAAAAAAGGGCATGAATAGTGGAAAGTTTGGGTACTTACAAACATGCGAGGCATGAACCTGCCATAACAGCTCACGTTCCGCCTGATCCTAGCCCGAAGTTTTTTCTCTAGCACCGGGTCAAACCCATCATATAACCGCCACTGTTCATCTATTTCCTGTCTGGTGCTAGTTATAACCACCTCAGATGCATCAAGACTCGTCTCCTCAGCCTCTATCCTACGCATTATTTTGTATGTACTATTAATTTCCTCTTTAGTTAATCTTCCTTGTCTCAGAAGTTGCTCCAACTTATCACGTCCAAGCGAGTGACCAGTGAAAAGCATTGGCACATTAAGAGCACCAGATAGACGAGCCGCTGAGTCACCAGCATCAGCATAGTGACCATGGATGGCAACAGGCCACACCGGGTGCCCACCACCAACTTGCTCGCCCAAAACTTTAGACATTTGTATTATGTGGCCAATTGCACCATCAACAAATTCGGGGATATGAGGCCAAAGAAGCTCTTTAGGGATATATTTGTCTTTTGGCCCAAATGGTATACGAATTATGTAAGCGCCGCTACTCTCTCCTATCTCCTCTGTCATACCATCAGAATTCCGTGGAGATAGCATTTCTGTTGGTTCGCCGTAACTCCAATCGACATCAGGACAGGCTACTTGTCTAGTGAGTAAATCAACTCGATAGACACCTGGCATTGAAGCTAAAGCTCTTGCAAGTTCTACAACATACTTGACCTAGAAACGAAGAAAGAACAAATAAGGCAAATCATCAAAAACAATCGAGAAAATTCAATATCCAAAAATTATGAATTACTTCAAATGAGCAACAAAACGAATGCAGGCTAGAGTCCATACCTGACCGCCTGTATCAGAATCACGGCCAAGCTCCATATTTTCACCACGTATTAACCCGTGAAGGCTGTAAGAAATTTGATTATGAGAATACAGATATTGGAGTGTATGTTAGAAAGCATAGTAGCTATCCCACACAGCTATTCAATTAGTAAGAAAGCAAAAAAATTAACAGGATATAAAGAACAAACCTTATCAGTACAAGATACAGTTTTTTCCCCTTTTGCTGATTAACCCATGCCTCCATGGCATCAACGGAACTCATTCTGGGCAAACGACCTCTATGGCTTTCACCATGAGCAGATACATCACTGATGGTGTCTCCTTTCTCGCCCTCTGATAAGTCTTCTGACATATCAGCAACCGCTTCTCTGCGACCCTTTTCACGCTCCATACGACGTTTGGACGCTCTGTGAGCTTCATCATTCTCAAGCTGATACACAGAATAACAACACTAACATAAATACTGGTATGAACGATTCTTCAGCCTAATTCAAATAGACCATGACCAAGACTTGGAAAAGTGCCATACGCCCATAACCCTTTTGCACAGGTAATTTCATTCCAAACAGACCACTTAGCATAGAGTGACCAAAGTTTCAAACTGCGAGAACAACATATTCCACCCACAATATCAAGTTTTTTCTAACTTAGGGGGTGTTTGGGATTATGTATTTTTCAGCTTATCTGGTTATTTTCAAGCAGACACAGTTTTGTGATTACTTTTTTAACTTAGAAGGTGTTTGGGATTGCTTATATTTTCTGTTGTCTGGTAATGTTCAGGCAGAAACAGTTTTGCGATTACGTTTTTTTAACTTAGGGGGTGTTTGGGATTACTTTTTCACAAACATATTGAACTAAAAAAAAATTATATATGAAATTGATTGAAATTTTTCAGCAAATAATTATCTTTCGAGTATTATTGCCTTTTTTATATACTAGTAATAAGCAAATCCAAACACCATTTCCATAAGTACTTCTTCTAATGCAGAAGCACTAGCAGAAAAAATAAGCAATCCCAAACACCCTTTATATGTCTATATTGGCCAAATCTACCCAAACGTTTACCGTCTAACTTCCATGAAAAAAATTACCTCAATTCAACCTTCTAAAAATAAGTATTCTTTTTTTTTTTTTTTTTTTTTTTTTTTTTTTTTTTTTTTTTTTAATTCAAAACGGTGTAACATAAATCATAAGTCAACATCAATGTTGAGAATTTGTTCAGAAATAGAACTCTGCTTCTAAAAAAGCTAAGCATTTCTTTATGATAATATTTCACCAACTGAAAAACCACACAAATTATTTGCATAAAAACACAAATATAACAATTAAAACAGGACCTGTTTTTTCTGACGAGCTAAAATTCCAAATCCTCCAACACATATTCTCAAGCCTGGTATTCCTTCCTGCGGACTCCTCGTCGCTTGTGCCTAATCAATCCATTCCAACATTTTCGACAAGTCAAAACACAGAACATAAACAGATAGATTAAACGCAGCAACAACCCTTTTCAATACAATTCATCCTCATATTACATTTCGACCTCCTTTCCAAGATTGAACGTTATTCAAACACAACAGACTCACCACCAACACGTGCAACGATTTAACCACGGAAACTGCATACTACAATACTCAGAGAGACACGCCATATTAGACACACAATTAAATGAACAAAAATCACTACTCCATAAAAAATGATTAATTTTAACTCAAAAATTTTCCAATTTAAAGTTTCAACATATCAAACCACATTTAAGACGCCTAAAAAAAACCTAAAGAATTTACAATTAAACTTTTCAACTTTTCCAGTTAAAAACTCACACACAGAGAAAAGACCCACCAGTGGAATCCATAGAAATTTTGTTTTTACAGAGTTGCGCAACCCTTAACGGAAAAAATTGTCAGTTTTAAACTTTAAAATTATTCTTAACTACTTTTTTCTTAATTATTACGAAACATAGAATTTTGCAGTGTTTTTAGTCTTTTAAAAAAATTAGTTCAAAAAAACTTTCCGCGCGTTAAGTTCGCTTCTTTGTAAAAAAATCTCGTTTTTTCTCTCAAATGCCAAAAAATATATATACTTATTGAATATAATATTATATATATATTATATACCTGAATCCCTTCAACATAACTACTTATTATATATATATTATTATATTATATAATATATACTAATATAAATTTTCCTAGTTATTTCTTTAACTTCTTAAAATTTATCTTTGGTTTTATATTTTAGTCCCTGGTTCGTCCGAGCAAGAAGTAAAATTAACAAAAATAAATAATTAATAAAAGACTACTTTTAGAAACAAAGGCGAATTTGAAAAAGATCAGTCCTTTCATTCCCAACACAAATAACAAAATTTTATTAACAAAAAAAATAATCTTCCCGTTCCCG
>LBNU01005406.1:62709-115921 GCA_014162995.1 Artemisia annua | reverse complement strand
GCGTTTGGATTTTTGGTTTGACAGCAATAACTGTTTTTGTTGAGTTGTTATTGTTTATAAACGGAATTGGATTTTGTTTTTGCTTGAGTTGTTATTTTAAATGTATATTTGCGTCCACGGAAGGTATATATATCGCTTGGTTGTATACGTGTCATGGATGATGTGTTCATAACCTTTTCAAAAAGTTTTGAAGAATTGGCAATATGGGCTGCAGGATAGTTTGGTGATCCCATATTCACTCAATTTTTCGCGTTGTGCACATCAGCTTGTCTATCTCGCAGGACTAAGATAGTAACCCAAGGTGCGCCCACTGAGTGGTGACCGACTTTTTTTTTTTTTGTTTTTTAGTTTCTAAACATTTTAAACAACAAACTTAATTTCATTAATAATTAAAATAGTACATCGATTAAAAACATTACATAAACATTCAATTGTAATTCGGGTGATCCAAAGTTTCAGAGTTGTCGGTGTGGTAACCGTCGTCGTAAGCAGAGTAGTTCGCAAACTTCTCTGCTTCTAACTGTGCTTCCAACCTGCTAAGCTCCCGCTCCTTACTCTCGTTTCAGCCCGCATCCTCTTCATAGCCTAGCCGAAATTGATCCATATGAGGTTGATGTTGTTGTTGTTCAACAGGTCTTGGTGCATCAGATGAAGTTGATGCACCTTGCACAAATTGTTGTTGTTGTTGTTGCTCAACAGAACCAGCTTCCACATTTTCCTCAAAACTCCAACGGATCTTTTTGGATTTTTGGGCCTGTATCTGATTCACACAACCCCACAAATGTCTCAGCAAAGACAGCGTCTTTGCGATATTCATCGTACAAAACCTGATCGATCACAGCTTTACGATCTTCAGAGATGTCTTTGCACTCTGTGTATCGTGTTCCCAGTCGTTGTTTGAGTGCCTTTTTGAACTCGAACTTCTTAATAACTTCGACAATAGTGTCTTGTCGATCCGTGACATCTTTGTCGGCTTGTTTTTGGACATACTTTTGAAGTTGTTCGACGGTATGAGGGAGTTTACAACCATACTTTTGTGTTTGAAATGTTCGTTGAACTGTGTTTCAAATTTTGTGTTTAAAAGTGTGTTTGATGTTGGTATTTATAGGATGAAAAGTGGTAAAGTTTTTTTATTTATTTTTTTCTTTTTTTAGTGTCAAACGGTAACTTTTTTTTTTTATGAGATTGTTTTGTGTAGTGAATATCGGTTGGAAATACAACCTATTGTCCATTTTGCTAGTACACAACCGATATTTGACCATTAGCTCACAAAGGGGACAACCGATATGCAAATCGGTCGAGGGTGGTGGACAACTGATATTTATCGACCCACTGTGCCTAGCCTAACAAATTTTCATAAAAGCATTAATATGCATATTATGATTTGTTGTCACGTTAGTACACATGTCAGTTTTCACTTTTTCTTATATGACAACACATCCAAATATATATATTTTAAAACACTTTATAAAAGTTTGTTGCATTTAATAATACTTTTTATAGTTTACAAATCAAGACGGAAACTTTGTAAAAAGTTTGTTGTTATTTATGGCCTCAATACTATTTTTAACTTACATTTTTGTAACACAGGTTGTGTAATGGTGGCCTATGATATTATCTTCAACTCAGCGGTACATGTATTTTTCAATTTATCAACAGCATCATCAAATATGTGTAATAACATTACAAACTTCACCACCCAAACATAACTCACGTATACATAAATATACACCACATCCCAACTTATACAAACAACCAACATGATAAGTCGGTCATTAATTTACAAAACCATTGTCTCATTATTTTTGTCCTAAGACATGTTGTTAGGCAGTATAGTTTTAGGTAAGACGCGCTACCCAAAAAGGGAGATGTGTTGTCAAGTAACCTATTACATCTAGCTTTATCTGTTTTTCTCAAATCTTTTATATAATAAAAAAATTACATCATTTTGGAGTTTTTTTGACAAAACAATTTTATAGGAAAAAAAATTGGACCAATAAGAGAGCTCAATTTTGACAAATAGGCGAAATCAAGCAACATGATTGGATATTGAAAAGTCAAAATTGAATTGATTTTAGTCAAACTTTAATAAATTTGATGGAGAATTTGGTTGAGAAAAAAGACACATAAAAATATAGGTGTCAAATTTATGAAACAAAACTTAAAAAAAGAAGTGATAATTAATAAAACTTTAGTGGTTGAATTTTAAATATATTATATAGAGTTAAGTGTAAATTGTAAGTCTCCATGTTTTTAAATAGCTTTAGATAATAAACAAATAACCTCCTATAATTTATACCTTTAGAGTTTATAATATGGACTTTATTTACAATTACATGAGTATTATTATTAGTTTGAGAATTTCATCCATTAAAATTACAAAATTTTGTTTCATCTACTAAAATATTTTTTTTACTATGTACGTTAAGTAAGGACTCATGTTATCCTATTTAAAAATATAATTTATGCGTACACGGGTTTGAATATTAAATATTGAAAAATTATTATTAACGGTAATATAAATATCAAATGATAAGCATGAGTTACTGTGATATGAAAATAAATATACTTGATTGTACTTATAACAACAACTCATGTAATTATTATTTAAAATTTATATGTGGATATCCGGAAAAACATTTTTAAAAAAATTTACGGAATATATTTTAACTTCATTAACGCTCATTATGTGTTACTAAACTCGCACATTTTGTACAACATGATATCAATAGTTAAACTTAAACAACATCAACCTGAACTTCAACATCTATGTCAAATAAACAAAGCTAAATCTTTCATCCATTATAATTTTATAAAAAATATTAATAGATACTTATATCACAATTTTCATAGGTAAATTCTTATGTGTCCATATAGTAAACTAAAATTTTAAAATAAATTTGATTTATGTGTAAACCTCGTGCGGGACTTATAACTAGTAGCGAAAAATAATCTTTAATTGTTATGCTGTTTTTCTTTGTAATTATGATTTTTAATTTTTGCCCGACTAATTCATGGGATTTGAATTATTGTCCGACACAATAG
The DNA here is from genome assembly GCA_014162995.1 of Artemisia annua. NCBI lineage: Eukaryota > Viridiplantae > Streptophyta > Magnoliopsida > Asterales > Asteraceae > Artemisia > Artemisia annua. The sequence goes on along the minus strand of LBNU01005406.1, from coordinate 112,876 downwards.
AACTACGTACCTTTAAGAAATTCACGGTGTAGATTTCTACGAAAATCTTATTCTCGAGAAGATAATAAAGTATATACAGTCCAACCAAAAATACAAGGCAAGAAATGTTTCCAAAAGAATAAACACGTAAGCGTAAGCGATAGACTATACAAATACGGATTACAATTTTTATCTTTTAATGTGTAAAAAGTTAAAAGAGGAAAGTCAAAAGAGATTATTCAAAAGCTCTAATAAATCAAATAAGCGAAAAAAATAATTTAAAATCACAGAAAAATAAAATTTTCGCGTAAGCTCTTTTTTTTTTTTTNAAATAATTGAAAAATAGCTTATATATCATAGTATTTTTTAGGGATTTTGTACATGGAGGCCACCCAAGTTTTAACTTTGTTTCAATGAGGCCGCTAATTTATGAAAATTAACTTATAGGCCGTTCAAGTATATTTCTTTTTTCATTTATACCAAATCCGTCCAAAATCACACCGAAAAATTGTATATTGACGAATGTCCCATCTGAAAAAATGAAAATTAGAACAAATTATATTATAAATATGTAATGTCTATTTGATATATCAAGGATATTTTAGTCAATAAACACTTTATATTGCCGGATTTGGTATAAACGAAAGGGAAATACACTTGAACGACCTATAAGATATTTTTCATAGATGAGCGGCCTTAATGAAAAATGTTAAAACTTGGGTGACCTTCATGTACAAAATCCCTATTTTTTATTTCATAGAATTGAAAACTTGTTTCGGGAATTGTCTACTTATAGAGGATGAATGTGATGAGATAAATTGATAAAATACATAAAAGCTTTTAGCGCCTAACAGCAAAACACTTTTAAAATTAGTAAATCACGGATTTGTTTTGATGTTTAACTTTATGAAGAAATAAAGTATGTATCTTTGTATTAGCACAAATTTTTGAGGGGCACGTTTAACTTATTTTAGGAAAACTTTTAGTAGTTAATGTATGTATCAGTGTCAAATCGTCCAAATATTAATTTACGATAAAAACATAAGATACAAGCAAATAGTTTTATAGGACTTAGTTTATATTTAAATATTTTTATTATGTTTGTACATTTCCCAACTAATAAACAAAGTGTTTGGTAATACTCTTCTTTTTTGGTTGAATTATTGAGCTTTGAGTGGGGTAAGAATATAATGGAGATATTATATTTTCAAAGAGCATATACTTTATTCTGTAATTATTTAAATTGCAGTGTGCTAATCCTAATAGCACATTAGTATTATTTCCTTTGTTGTTATGCGTATAATAAGTTAGCAATGGAAAATAGTTGGTTGCAGACTTGCAGTACTCATAATTTTATGCTGAGACCGGACTCAAGATTTTGTTAAAGGTGTCACATAAATTTATTTGTTTATGATTATAAAAAAAAAAAATTATTAATATGAGTGCTAAAGTTGTTTTATAAAAAATTTATTAAGTAAATTGAGGGTTTACACGTGTCAAAAATATATATTTTATCAAAAATTACACTTTTTGACCTAAAATCAAGCGTGATCCGTGTCACATTCGACTTTCATGTGCGTCCGTCCTTGATTGTACGTTAGATTCATTAGATGGACCATTTTCGTAATTTTATTTTTAACTTTTGTTATGACAATCTTAGAGAATTAGCAAGAAATAATTAAATAGCAAGAAAAAAATTAATGGCAATGGGCCACATTAGATGCATAATCATCTTCATTATTAAGAATAAAGTTAAACAACGATTGATGACATTTGGTACCAAGGAATTTTAAATATATTGTCACTTTATGATAATTATAATTTTGTCCTTTGAAAATTTGTTTATTCCCATTTTTATGTATACGTGTCCTAAAAGAAAGTTTATGCTACAGTAGTATTTTAATAGAAAGTACTATTCTCATGATATCAAAAGATAGTTCTAGTAGTTATTTTATTTAAGGTTAATTTATTTAAATAAAAAATACAAAAAGGAATAAAAAAATGTAAATAACACACAAGAGTCAATCCGTGATTGGGTCATATGATATAGACGGCACCTCACAAACAAAAGGTCTTATTGGACTCTTTTTGGTATTTTCAATTATGCTTACAAGAATATTCTTTTTTTTTTCGTGATAAATTTATATATTATATCGTCGACATAGTATATAACAAAAATAATACTAATAAACTCATCGCTAATACAAGGATCTTTACCCCGTTTGCTGCCTTTTGATTTGTAGATAAAATCTAACTAAAAACTAATAAAATTTTTAATGTTGAGTTTGTGTAAATTATACAGGATAATCGTGTGTGTGACATCGGCGCACACATATACTACAAACTACAGTAGTGTGCAAGGCAAGATTTGAATTGTTGCAAGCACATTTTGATCGAGTACAAATTAACTACATTTGAATACTATTTATAAAACAAAAATGATCTCATCACTTAAGTCCAAATATGAGGTCAATATTCACGTTGTTAGTTAACAAATACCCGCTCTTTAGCCTCATTTAGCCCGTCTAGTAAATTATGGTTTTTTATTTTATTTTTTGGTATAAATACGCTTGTATGTACCATTTTAATTTAAGTGCCCCCGGTCGTTGTTAGAGGTGCAAAAAAAACCGGTTAACCGAACCGCGATTGAAAGCGAACCGAAAAACCCAACCGGTCAAACCTGGTTTTGACCCAAACCGGTCCGGTTTTTCCCCAAACCGCCGGTTAGGGACCGGTTTACCATTTCAATAAAACCACCGGTTTGAGGACCGGTTTTTAGGAACCGGTTATTCGAACCGGTTTGGTTAACCGGTTTGGAATCGGTTTGGGCGGGAAGGAGCGGGATTTTTTTGATATTTTTGAAATTTGAATGTTTAAATTTTGAATTTGAGTGGGAAGGAGCGTGGGGGACCGGCTTTTAATTATTTGGCCTCAAAATTTACCATTTTGCCATTTCTTGTTTATTATAAATAGAAGTGTTATGTTTTAGTTTATTCACACATTTCATTCAAGCAAAAAACACTCTAAAAAATCAAAACCGAGATAATTTTCACTAATGGATACTACTTCAACTTCAACACCACCACAAACACACCGCAGCGGTTCATCAAATGTACCCCTACGATTGTCGAACTTTAAAATGCGTCCGTCGTCAAGATTCCTTGGGAACATTCAAACTACGTCCTAATGTCGGACGGAAAGAAAAGGCTCAATGTAAGCATTTGCTTTGAGTATATGTCGGCTAGTTCCAACTCGACGTTGAGGGCTCATATCCACCAAGTAATTGCAAGGCACTCAAAGAGTGTTCCGGAACCGGGTTCAATCGTCTATGGCTCGGGACGGGAGTATTTTTGGTTACGATCTCCGACATGGCCGTCAAGCTTTGCCGGTTTGGTGATTCAAAGAGGTTTGCCGTTCAACATTGGGACAACGAGGAAACGACGGAGGTGATGCAGACTTATGTCCAACCAATGTACAATCATGTAAGTCGTATGACTCTAAAACGCGATGCTATGAACATGTGAAAAACGGCCAAACAAGAATTAAAAAACTTTTTTTTTTAATTTAGATACTTGTGTTAACATAACAACGGATGTTTGGTCCGCTCCTCATGGTTCGCCATATTCGTACCTTTGTGTTACCGCACATTGGATTGATCCCGAAAGTTGGCTAATCTTGAAGCGGGTCATATCCTTTGAAGAGTTTCCGGTTCCTCACACGGGAAGTGCGTTATTCAAAATGTTGAGAAAAGTGTTTAACAAATTTCACTTGGAAAAAAAAAGTTTTTTCAATTACGTTGGATAATGCTAGTAACAACGCAAATGCAATGAGTAGACTAAAATTGCAATTCGAGCCACCTTTTAATGGCGATTTTTATCATTCTCGATGTGTTGCACACATCATTAACTTGGTTGTGCAAGCGGGATTAGCCCATCCCGTAATGAGTCAAATGAAAGATGCTTTTAAACAAATGTTGCATGATGTTTTTAAAATGGGTAGTACAAGAATGAATAACTACGTTAGGATGTGTGCTAATGCGGAGAAACATTGGTTGTCACCTAATTTAGATTGTGATGCAAGATGGAATTCCACTTATATTATGTTCTTAAGTGGTATAAAACAAAAGGTGACTTTACAATACTTTCATGAACAATTGGCACAAAAGGGTAAGGTTGTTCCATTTCCGGTCGACCATTGGGATACTATTGAAAAATTAACCCGATTACTTGAAGTTTTTTACAATGCCACAAAAAAATTGTCGGGAGTTTATTATCCAACATCCCATTTGGTACTCGAGCAACTTTACTACATGTGTTCAAGTTTGTCCGCTTTTGAATTAAGTGGTGGTATATTTTCAAGTATGGTTGGGCCAATGAAAGATAAACTCATTAAATATTTTGAAAAATTGCCACCGGTAATTACTTGTGCGGCCGCATTAAATCCATGTTATAATGTATGCGGGGTAGAGTTACTTATCGACTCGATTTCAAATGATTTGGGTTTAACCGCGAATAACAGTAACTTTGTTGGAGATGCACAAAATGCTTTTACTACTTCTTTTGAAGGTTTATGGGACTATTACTTTGAAAAATATGCTAACCCAACTCCTTCTATGAATGCGACTTCTTCATCATCGAGGTCGTCGCATAGAGGGAATCCGGTACAAGGCTTGCTACAAAAGTTAAGAGAAAATCCCCACAAACGGGCAAAAAGTGATCGTCTCCAAAACAATGAATATACAAGGTATAACGGAACCGATTTTATCTCATGTATTCCGGCCGAGGAACAAGTGGACTTTGATGTTTTGGCGTTTTGGAAATCAAAGGAAACAATGTTTCCCGTTCTATCCAAAATGGCTCGTGATCTTTTTAGTGTCCAAGCTACTTCGGTAGCTTCTGAATCCGCTTTTTCAACAAGTGGAAGGGTGTTATCAAACAGAAGAACAAAGCTCACACCGGCTTCTTTGGAAATGTGTATGTGTTTGAAAGATCATTTGGACGCAATCAAGCGTAAACAACACAAAGCAAGTCTTGAAGATGCCTTAGAAATCGAAGAAGGGGTCTACGAGTTAGAGGTGCATATGGGTACAATCGAGTTGCTTTCCGATGAAGAAATAAGAGAAGATGAAGCTGCTACCGCGGCTAGGAGTTCCGTCGATGACGAATCCGAGGAAGAGGTTTACGAGTAGCTTTTCCTTTATTATGGTTATCTATTATGTGTGTTTCATTTTCCATGTGTGATGTATTTCCTTTCAGTTGTACTAGGTGTGTTGTATTTCAATGTATTATGTTCTAAGTTTATGTATTGTGTGATGTATTTCCGTTAATGATGTATTTCCTTTCGATGTGTTAAATAAAAGTGTTTGTGAAATATTTATGATGTTTTTCCTTTCGATGTATGAAATAAAAGTGAATTTTATTACTTTTACTTTGGGTAAACGACGAAAAACGGGGGAGGAAAAAAAAAAAAAAAAAAAAAGTTAACCGGTTATAAAACCGGTCAAACCGGTACCACAAATTCAAATTTTAAACTTGGCGCCAAGGCGGGAAAAAAAAGAAAAAAAAAGAAGAGGTTAACCGGTTGTAAAACCGGTTCTAAAACCGGTCAAAACCGGCCACTTTTTAAAAAAATTCAAATTTTTGGTGCTATTAACTTTTGAATTTATTGCTTCTGTTGAACATTGAATATGTCGATTGTCAGTTCACTTTTTAAAAAGTTCAAAATTGTTGTGCCATTAATATTGTATAAATAAGTATGTTGTGTTTTTTATTCATAACTTGCAATCTTGTATACGTACTCTAAAAAAAATAAAACTGAAAGTAAATCACTAATGGCAAATCAAGGACAGGAGCCTGTTGCACCAATTGCACCGGTGATTGTTGAGGTTTTACAATGGAACCGTCATGATCCAACTATTACGAATAACTTGAACTGCGTCCGAATGTCGGATGGCACGAGAAAGGCTCAATGTAAGCATTGCTTTTTTCTTAATGAATCCCAGTTCCGACAGTGCATTGTGTGCTCATTTCAAGTATTGCTCGGCGCGAGTCAACGTTTGATCAGGTTGTATTATGTTTATTCAGTTTACTCAGTTAAGTGTATTTCCGTTGTATTAAATAAAAGTTGAAGTTTATTCAGTTTACTTTGTAATTTACACCTAAACTAAAATAACAACCATAACATTGAAAACACGAATTACATTAAACCATAACATTTACTACGATACGGTGATAAAGATAAAACTACGAATTAAAAAAAAGAATCATCGGAGACCCAACCCGACTCCTCACTCGAAGACTCGGATTCTAGTAGTTCACACTCCCTAAAAGCAGCTTCCTCCTCCGCTTCGATTTGTTGAAACTCTCTGAATACTTCTTCATCTTGCTCCATTAGTCGGAGTTGTTCATCAGTAAACCCATACGGATTGGGTTGGTTTTCCACCGGTGGATTGTTTACCGATGGAAATAGAACTTCTGGTGGAGTGTTTTGAGGTTGATTTTCATTTGGGAATACAGGAAACAGATCATCAGGTGGAGTATTTTGTGGTTCGTTTTCATTTGGGAAAACCGGAAAGAGATATTCCGGTGGGGTGTGATAAACATTCATTATCCGGTTTGGGTGGACTAGGGAATTGTTGCGAGAAATCTTTGTGTGACATTTTTGATAATTCGTGTGTGAATGTGAGAAGTGAGAACTGAGATATATGTGAGTAGGTGGGTAGTATACTAGTATTTATAGGCCAAAAATGAAAATATATCTATACTACTTATAATAGAAAAATGGTCAAAAGTGAAATGTTGAGTTTTCAACAATGGTCAAATGAGAGAGAAAGTGAAATGTAATTAATACTCTTATTAAAACACCTCAATACTTAAAAGTACAATTATTTATTCACATTGTACAACCAAATTAAAGCATATCTACCAAATTAAATACAACAAATTCAAACACAAGTCGGGTTGACCCGGGACGCTTCAAACCCGACGGGTAGACCCAGTTTAATTTGACCCGTTTTCGACCCAACCTAGCAAGTTGACCCGGTTTAAATACAACAAATTCAAACACAAATCGGGTTGACCCGGGATGCTTCAAACCCGGCGGGTTGACCCAGTTTAATTTGACCCGTTTTCGACCCAACCTAGCAAGTTGACCCGGTTTAAATCGACCTATTTTTCGACCGGAACCGTTCAACCAATTAAACCACCCGGGTCGAACCGGGTTTCAAAAGATTATCCATTACTTAAAAGTACAATGATTTATTCACATTGTACAACCAATTAAAAACATATCTACTAAATTAAATACAGCCAATTAAAACACAAACCGGGTTGACCCGAGACGCTTCAAACCCGTTTTTCGACCGGAACGGATCAACCAGTTGAACCACCCTTGTCGAACTGGGTTTCAAAACATTATGTTTAATTCTCAAATATTCAAACTTTTATTATATTTCGTTTATAAGCTATAAACTTTTTTTTATCAATAAACTATATGTCGCTATAAAATCCCGTTGCTATGCACTGGTACTCGTCTAGTATATATATATATATATATGTATCATGTATATATATATATATTATATAATATATTAATATATATATATTATACTATATAATATATATATATATAGTAATTATATATATATATATAGGTATATATATATACGTATACTATAACCGTCCAAACGGTTAACCGGACCAAAACCGGATTAACCGAAACCAAACTGGTTCAGATAGGTTTGGGTTTTTTCCCCTCGAGGCCGGTTTGGAACCGAACCGGTTAACCGCCCCGACTGGTTCTTGACCGCGTTGACTCAAACCGGTCACCCAAACCGGTTCGGGTAAAACCCGGACCGGTTAACCGTTTTGTGCACCTCTAGTCGTTGTTACCGGTTTGTTTTTGTCGTAAGTTTGTTATTTGTCGTTGAGATCGTTTCATCAAGCAAGTATAATTCAATTTGTTAAAGTTGATTTTGTTTTTCTTCGTAGCCTCTGATTGGTTGTTCGATAGGGCATAGTAGTTAGTGAGTTGGTGGAATTATAATATAATATAAATGATAAACATGATGTGACACTAATTACTAAGCTTAAACTCTTTATTAGTGCTTAATTTGCATTGCTATTGGTTGACAAAGTGATTTTACCACAAGTCAAAGGCCCAATAGTGTTAACATGATAGTTTGGCAAAAGTCCATTGGCCAACAAACATGTGGGTTTTTCCTGTTCATAGATTAACATCGGTAATGACTTCCATCGTACAATTACTGCACCTATGGCAGACCTAAACATTGTACACCATGTGCATTCCTGTTGATGAAGCTTCTTGAAGTAAGGTCTCATAACTCAATAAAAGATTAAAACCCAAAGTACTCAAGAAAACACACACACCCTTTTGTCAAAATTGCAGATTTTTTATATCTTTTATTTGAAAATGAATATATGATTCGATCAAACCCACAAAAAATGATATAAAAACGAAGGGAGACGTGAGGTGAGTGAAGGGTTCTTAAAGTCTTGGATTGCCGGCGGGTTTCTTATATCTGATGGGAAGAAGAGGCGATGGATTCCAGTGGGGTCAAGAAAGGCGGTATTTTCTGTGAGTATTCTTTGCGATTCATTTGATTTTTATAAGTTTTAAATAGAAAAATTTGAGTTTATGTGTTTAATAGTTGGGTAAAGATTGTTAGTTTGAATAAATTATGGTTATGTGGATGTTTCCTTGATCCAGAGTTAATCTTTTTATAAAAGATCTATATTTTTATAAAAGATTTACATTTTTATTTATTGGTATTTGTTTAATTGCAGTTTCCAACTCCAATTGTAAGCGAGCTTTTTTTATTTGATTGAGATACTGAAATTTGATAAGCGAAGGCCTTTTTATGTTGGAGGTAAATTATTTTAGTGGGTGTTTGATTGAGATGCTGAAATTTGGAATGAATGTGTATGATGTTTCTTCTTTTCAAGGTGTTTGGATTTGGAATGTATGCAGCGTAATTGCAACTATTTTCGCTGATGAAGAATGAATTTGGAAACAATGGTAGTAGGTATAATAAAAAAAAACAAAACAAACGATGCATACATTACTGCCGTACACATGAAAAATGAAGGATGAATTTGGAAACAATTGGTTCTAAGATGAAATTGGGGTTTTCGTGCGGTTGGGTGAGACCTTGAACCTAGCTAAGGCGATAATACAATGGCTTGACACCTCTCAGTTTAATGAAATTCACAAATAGCATTACTTAATTTATTATGTTGGCACCCAGAAATAATATTGTACATTTATTGCAGGCATTGAGGCATTTTGTGATATGGCATTAAGGCATTTCGTGATACATTGCACATTTGACTTTGAGGAACTACAGATACTATACCAGGTAAATTCTTCTAAAGGGGTTGGATTGGTTTAATCAGAAACATTCTATCTCTAACCTCATGGAAAATATCTTAATGTCCTTATAAGTCCTATGGTAGAAAAGTAACGCAAAACATATAGCCGTATGTTAGACAAATGACTTAAAGAATCATATTTTTAGGCTTTTATCCTAATAAGATGTGGGAAAATCTGATATTAGTATTATTGCATAATATGCACACTGACCAGTAATTTTAAAATCAGTATTAGGATCGTCGAAACTTTAAAATGTGGGAAAATCTGATATAAGTTATTAAGATCCTCCAATGGGTTTGGATCATCGTGAGGATTTACAGAACACTGTAAAACGTTGTAATTTCTTAAACCATACCAGGTATTTGTGTTTTCAGAAACCTAACAACGTCTTAAACACATATATGTGTGGGTATACATTTGTGTGTTTCTGTCTTTGTGTCTGCACATGTGTGTAGGGGTTTACTATAACATAGAAGCATGGAAGAATCGAAACACCCTATCAAATATATATGCTTAGTGACTGCGGTTTGGCCGACCCATTATTAGATGAATTTAAGTTTTATGAGGTAGCACATTAGTAGAGCCGTAGCATGAGTTGAATGGGCTTTTTCCGTATTCCAAAAAAACAAGTTTACGGCCATTTAGATAACTTCTATACCTACAGAATGGTAGCAAAGCTCTAATAGGTTGAAAAATGAGCCGTGTAGAATTACGGGTCAAACAAGCAGTGTGTGAGTCACTCACTAGATTGAACACGGTCTGTGTTTGGATCAAGTACAATGACAGGTATAGGAACGCCAACCACTTGGAGATTCTCTTTATCATAACCATTTCCTATAAGTGTTAAGTGGGTGTCGAAAATTGATCACTCATTTTTTAACCACGAATACCTAATACAGTCCAAAGCCTACTTCTATTTCCAATGGCATCTTATTATCATTGCTTGGCGGTATTTCCCCCATTCATATGAGACAATTTTTTTTAATTGTTTTAGGTAAGTATAAAATTTCTGTTTAATTTGATAATGTTTTTTTGTTACTTTTTGTTTAGAAAAACATAATGAGTTCGAGTTTTCTTGAAGCGTCTTTGGTTTTGCCTGTTTTAAATGGAGATGAAAGGTATTAGTACTTTTAGCTTTATTTTGGTTTCAGGTTTATGAATGTTGCATAACTGAATTGCTTTTTAGGGAAACCCATTGCCTGCTGCTGGATGGAAGTTTTATGTGGCATTTTCTCTATTTCGTGGTGCGTCGATCTGACCATGAGTCGAGACACACTACCTCAGCTTCTTTTGCAACTGCCGCATCAGCCGACAAGAACAGAAACTATGATGTTGTGCCTGTTGGCTGGGGTTGTGACTGCTGTTAGGACTCTTTGATGGCACCTTAAGTCAAAGAATAAGAGTTGTGGCCTTTGACAGGTAATACTATCAATATGCGAAACAGATAAAATGTTGATAGCATATTTCTAACTTCAAATGTTGCTTACCTTCAATTATACTTAGCAACTCAAAACCAAAACCGTTTTTAATATGTATTCGAGCTGTAAAACAGCGACAATAAAAGGGTGAACTGGGTTACTTTTAACACGCGCTTTCGCTTTTAGTTTTTTATTGCAGTTTTGAGTAATTTTTTATTCTGACTGTTGGGTAACACAAGATCCACAAGCAATAGTTCATCAATAGCAGCAGATTATAATCTTTTATCACAATCACAAATTAAATAAAAGAAACAGTTCAGCAATATCATTTATTTTTTGATGAACAATAGTTTGTTGAAAATTTTGGGCGTTATTTAGAAATATGTAGTTAATGTTTCGATTTTTAATGTTAAAAATGTGAAATTTGTGGCTTTGTCTCTGTGGGTTTGTGATTTTAGTATGTATCCTTGATGACAATTATGTTAAATGGATTGAAATTGGTGAAACTGAGATGGGTCCTTCATGATTTTAGTATGTAGTATTGTCGGTTACTTTTGCGGGAATGTAACGTATTTTGGGTTCTTTCTACCAAAAATCTATATAATTTATTGCGTCGGAGTGTAACATAACTATTCAAATTTAAAGTTATGTAGCTGTTGTACTCGATTGCTTATTATCTTGAGATGGTTGTTCAAAAATAGGTTGTTATCTGTCTTGGAAGTGGACCATGGGACCAGTTATTTGGCGAGTCAATTCTCCAGCCTTTGCTGCAGTAGTAGTTTGCAGCCATTGCTATTCCATGCTCCAGCATAGAAAAGTCCAAAAATCGACAATGATAAGGTATTGTTATCTTTTGATAAGTCAGGTGTCGTTGTATTATCCTTTTGTTGGGTTAAAAAAAGTCTACTGCATAAACAGTTGTTCATAATTTTGTGTGTAATGCTTACAATTAACTGCAATAATACAATCGTTATATGTATAAACAGATTGCTGTCTTGCCTAAACAGTTGTAAAGGCATTCAAATTATTTTATTTATTATTTTTTTTATGCATTTGCTCATTCTGGTCATTAGCTGTGGAGTACGTCGGGATGCCGTTACCTTCAAATAATTCCGAATACAAAATGCATGTCCAAACAGCCCCGGAGGAGATATGTTTTACTGTCCTTTTTTTGGGTAATAGTTTTCGCTCAAGATTTAGATGTTCATGTGTTTATAATGCCTGTTTTGTGTGTCTTCCTAATGGTTGTTATACGTGTGTTCCAGCTCACCTTGATTCAGCGTATCGTCGTTGTGATGATCACAATTACTCTATTGCAAATGGTGTTGGGAATGCCTTTGGAGAAGCCCTGTTGCTACTCATCGTTGCTATACACATAAACGTGATTTAACCAAAGGTGCTTTCTTTAGGTTTTTTGATTATCAAAGTTTTATGACGTTAAAATGTATCCCGCTCTGTCTAACTCTTTTCTATCTGTTGTTGCTAAAATTTGACAGGTTTAGACATACGAGTCGATGGTACACGTAACCAAACAGGTTTGGAATATTTTTTTTTTGTTTTGTTGCTATAACCTGTTTATTCATTCTACCATCCTAGGTGGTGTATTCGAATGTTAGAGGCATGCTTTCCCAGCTTCGAATATGTTGTTCGCAATTCAAAAGAAGCAAACTGAAACTGTATTTTTTTATAAGCAAATGGCTGTTGTTAAACTTCTGTTAAAACTTTTTATGCTATTGCAAAGAATTGTTAACATGTATATATATGCTGTTATTTTTTCAAAAGGTTTCACATTCTTTAAGTTGTTCGCAACTCTGTATCGTTTTCCAAATAAAAGGCTCCCCGCAGCAACGCGCGGGTTAACCTGCTCGTTGGTTATATATGGAGCGAATTTAATTGGTGCAAATTGCATATATGCCCACTAAAACTGAAAAAACTTGCATATTTTTCCAAAATACAAGTTTTCAATGCATGATGTACAATGCAAGTTAAGCATGTTTTGGGTATATATGCAAATATGCAAGTTTTAGGGTGTGGTTTGGTATCCTACTTTGGATTGGGTTTAGATTTGATGTGACATTTAAAATTGGGGTTGTGTAAAAGTGGGGGAGGTGGGTAGGTTTTAAAAATTTGTAGGACCTATTATGCTTTTTTGTTGCCTCTTTCTATCTTTTTCATTTTTTTAATATTATAAAAATATGGTTTTAAATTAAAATTCATTTATTTCATTATAAATTAATTAATATTAATTAAATATATTATTTTCTCTCTCATACATTAAATCTAAATCCAAATCCTAATCCAAATTTAAATCCAAATCCAAATCTTAATCCTAAACCCACCTACAAACAAAACGGACCCTTAGTGGGTATATATGCAATTGCCCATTTCTAAAAAAAATTCCAACATATGTTGCCTTTCTAAAAAAAAAAAAAAAGAAAAAAAAAATTGCACTTAATTTTATTTGAACACGAATTTGTTTATTATTAGGTTATATCAAATATTTAGGGCCCGTTTGATAGCTACTTAATGAAACAATTCAGTGATCAAAACTGAATCGGTCAAAGGTGAGGTTGTTTGGTAGAAAAAAAAGGTGTACTGAGTGGGCTAACCCAGTTCTGAATGAGCCTTCTCCCATACCCTCGCTCTGTGATTCAGTGTCTTCTAATATCTCTCAAATACCCTTTTTTTTCATACGCAATCTCCTCAACCACCTCACCAGTCGCCCCCAACAAACGGAAAATTCTCTCAAGCTTAATCCGCTTGGTTTCTCTTGCATACCGGTTTGATAGTATCTTCGATCTAGCCCCTGTCAATGGCCAATATTTAAGCATCTCTGTTGTCATTTATGCTTGTCGGATAACAGTTCGTTTGTTGTAGTCATGATTTGAGCCATCGTTTGGTTGTTTTCTTCATTTTCTCAAGTGATCGAGTAAGCTTTAGCTGTTTTATATATTTCAGCTTTGAGTGATAAGAAATGCAAAAGAGAGTTGTTTAAAAAAGATAAGTGATAAGAATACAAGTACTTCTAGGTAGGTGTAGGAACCAAGATTGGAAAAAATGAATATAAAATGTATGTTTGTGTACGTGTATAATAGTAACTCCATCACTTTTCTTTTGTCACATTGCATAGAAAAAGAGAAGCAAGAGAAACCCATTTTCATTTTTCTCTTTTATTTGTTTATTTTTACTTATTGATTGTTGTTTAATTGTATTGTTGAGTTACGTGTATAATAGTAGGCTAGTAGCTCCATCCATACTTGTAAGCTACTTCCACCTAAGAAATCATACCTTCTTGTTCTTGTTAATATTTATAATTTCATATTGTTTTATGATCAAATGATAAGACTATTTACATTTTTTTTATTCCAACATTACTTTCTTTATTATTATATTTTTATTCGAGTTAATAATTTTTTTACCAAACGCTATATTTTGTTCAATACAAAATCAGACAGAAGGTTAAATTGGTAATTTCAGGCAACTCAGATTACTCATTCAGGACAAATATCAAACAATCATTTTCACTCAGAAACAGGTTAACTCAGCATCCTTGGAATCATTCAGCAGCTTTGATTCATTCAGCGCTAAATCATATTTTTTATCAAACAGCCCCTTAGATGGACAATTTTAAGCACCTTCTGATTGAGTACGGTAACTACATTTCCATACTATTTGAAAAACAAAAATGATCTAATTACTTAAGTCCAAATATTAGGTCCACATTCATGTAACAGAGATAAACGTCTAATTAAGCACTACAAAGGAAAACGGATGCTTGATGATTTACAGTAGGTCGACCTACTTTTTAGTTTAGTGATTAACAAACTAATTAACCTCGACTGTAATTATGAAAACTTAAAAAAAAAATTTTAAAAAAAAATGCCATAAGTAAAATTGAGCGAATAACAAATTTTGAGCTAATGGTCGATCTGGAAATATTAAGCTGAGTGTTTAGACCGGATATCCGTTGGTACATAGTAATTGGTGGGTTCGAATGTTTGATAGTTGGATTATTCGAGATGTCATCGTTAAAGATGGTACAAGACGTGAATCCGTGATGGGATGGAGTTGTGTTCAAGGGAGTTTAACATATATACTTGGTCAATTGTAAAGAATCGACCTTTCTGTTTTCTTTTGTAATATAACCCTTTTAAATGTAATATTTTGCTGATTTTTTTCAACCATAAAATAGGATATAAATAATTAAAATATTGATTTGGATTTTACGACTAGTAAATAGAGACATCGACTGAAATGGAATATGCAATAGAAGAGACAATCATGATGGAACTAATAGACATGTGCCTTTTGATTAAGACAAAAGATTAGGCCTTCCATCAAACATACAAATGTTTGGATATTTATATTACCCCTTTGAAAATCAATTTTATATTCAAAATTCAACTTATTATTTAAAATCCACGGGGCTAAGTTCAAAATACAACTTTTTTTTTTTTTTTTTTTTTTTTTTTTNTTTTTTTTTTTTTTTTTTTTTTTTTTTTTTTTTTTTTTTTTTTTTTTTTTTTGGTTAGACTAGATGGCAAGGATCTCACGCGCGATTCCAGCTTCCCAAGACAAAATAAGGTGAACAACTCACTTTCATGTTTTATTATTTTTTATTTTGTGAGTGAACGTGTGTGGGGTATATTTGTATAAAGTAAGTATTTTAATGAAAGATGAACATGTAATATCCTTGCCCACAAAAAAGGTGAGTAGGGTGAGGGGAAATGAGAGAAGATAGAAAACTGAGGTGCCGCTGAGGTGTAAAGTGAGTGAGTCACCTCCTTGCCATCCAGCCTTACAGTATCAAACTTTTAGTAAAGATATGTATATATCATGGTGAAAGACATTTAACATAAAATATCGGCGTCAATTATCAATATAATTCAAACCTCACTACACGTGCATATTTGGAGTGGCCACCATGGGTGACTTTGGGGGAGGTTGTTTTCCTTGGAATTCTTGGGTTCGAAGCTTGCTAATGGTGTTTTCCTCCTAGGCGAAGCGGAAAAAAGGAATGGGGTTTATTCCCCAAAGGCGAAGGTTCGAAGAAGGGATACTGCCCGTTTGAATGTCACTGCACGACTCGAACCACTAACTAATAATTAGCCGTTCTATTTAAAAAAAAAAATGTAATTCTATACGATATATCTTCACTTTTGTACTTATAGTATATTCATTGTCATTGATGGTGTTTTAAAATGTACTACGCAATAATTATTTATACTCAAATAATACTCAGCTCTTACAAATATCTATTTACGGTCAACCTTATGTATCACTTCTTTTGCATACTTCTAATTGTTAAATTTTAACCCCCGACAATACACGTACATAACAAAACTCTTTAAAAATTAGCTGAAGATATAAATTAGTGTAAAAACACCAGATTTTATTGAAACTATCATACAGGTTAACTTTTATGTAAAAAGGTGGCAAAAAAACATTTTCCCATTAAAGATGATAGATGTCCAAAGTTGATTGCCTTCATGTATTGTCATACAAGTCATAACACGAAAAGAGAATGGATAGATAAGTCATGTGACCTCTTTATCTTTGTGTCATAATTTTATGTTTAAGGTTTTTATAGTTCTAGAAAACTTGTAAAACGTGAAAAGCAATGATAAAGTTTAATCATCTTTACAATTAAAGCCGCGAAACCTTGTTTTTAGTTAAAATATCCCAAATCACTATATAGTGAAAAAAAAACTATAGTATTTTATCATTCAAACATGTGATCGTGTGTTTTACACTTTTACGTCGCACTATCAATTCATTTTTGTTATGTTTTTATCTAAATCATCTAATGAACGTTTTATAGGTTTTAAGTTGAAATGTTGAATGAAAAGTGTCATTTATGGTGCTTGAGTCAAAATGTAGAGCCTGGCCCATAACTAAGGCCATAAGTAAAGCCTCTGGCCCAAAAATTATTAAGCGCACAATTCTTAAATGTTTGCATATCATATTTTGGATTTCACGATGTTGCTAGCATTTTGAGCAATTCTAGAGTTCACTATCGGGTAAATTCCAGCTCTTGCCAGGCATAACGGGATTACCATTTATGCCGCAAAGATCACGGAGTGATCAACTCCGGCTTGCATATGAATCCTCGCTCTCTTATTTTTTATGTTAGACATGAAAGGGCAAATGACCTTTTGGAGAGTTATGACTTTTTGAATGCATGAAAAGCTTTTGACTCTTAATTTTTTTTGGCTTTTAACCCTTTCTTTTGGCTTTCCAAAGTACTTATAAAAGGCAACATAACTTGTCTAATTCATCATCTCATTCTAATTCCAAAACACTAGTGATTGTACAAATAACTACACCTTCTTGATCAGAGCTTGCGAGGGACGCAAGCTAGATACTTTTATGAGCTTCGTGGTAATCTGAAATTAGACAAAGAAACATGCTTGGGTTAGACGGAGCGCAGGGTTGGACACTACGAACCGACTCCAGTGTGAGAATAAGTCATCCGATCATTTAGAGTTACGTTTTAGAGAGAGAAAGTAGAAAAGGGGTGAATGACATACCTCAAAATGGATGATTGAATCAGCTATTTATAGGCAAACCGTAGGAAGGATCTAGATCTACTACATTTCTCACCTGGGTTGGCTGAAAGGGAGCATATTCTCTCTAGCCAATGAGGAGGCTACGAGAATAGGCTTTGAGATCGTGCCCATGTGTGGCTGTCTATATGCGCGACAACAAAGGAAGACAGATATTGAGTGTGGTCCATAAGATCTTCTGTTTGTCCTGTAGTATCGGAGCCTTGACCCTGTCGGAGGTTGTGGTTCTTCGGAGCGTAGGGGCTTCAAAGACTATCTTCTTGTGTATTTGCGATTCCCTTACGATATCCTAGTAGGCTTTACGCCAATGATCACTTTTGAGTGTCATGTGTGCATAATCGGAGGCTAGGCTCCGAGAAGTGAGATAGGGTACACCATCAACTAGCAAATCTCTAAGTGTACTTGTAAGATAATTTGGATACGACATTAGTTTGACGGAGATAGGTTAGTTTTTCATCATAGTAAAACGTATAATTTCTTGGCCCTGTTTTCTTTTACCCTATTTGGGTTTTTCACGTTAAATCTGTGTGTCATCTTTTATCGTATTTTATATTTAGTTGCAGTTTTGCTTCAATACAATGTTACTTTTCACAACATTTCACTCTACAAAATTTTAACCATCCAATACTTCAATTGATTATGATAAGTAATACCAATGACAATACACATCATTCCTTTCGGCCAAAGAATCATGTTGTTCCGGTCACATATAAGTATATAAGTAAAAGTATTCGAAAACATAGTATCAAGCTTTGAATGAAGGCACAAGCTTATAAGTGATTAATGATGGCACATGTTTCTTTAATAACTTAATTTTCATATAAAACATGGATAATTTTGGTAAAAATCATAAATATAGAAAATTATTAATATCAACTAATATGAATATGGTAATTTATGTTCCTTGAACGCCTCTTAAACCTCTACCACGATGACACAAATTAGAAATTCGAGTAACTCTTCGGTATCAAAACAAATATCTGATATGACAGTTTTACACACTAAAATTACAACTTCCTTTAACTTTATGACCAAAGAAGTATAAATGTACAATGTCTATATATAGAAATGATATCCAAACACCCCAAAAGATGGTGCAACAAATCTTATCAACTACCAGCCTAGCTACAGCATGACATCTAAATATAGAAAGCACATGAAGTAGAAAAAAACCAGCTCACTTTGCTTACATATGTGTGACATCATTTCCAATAATTTTCCAATATTTAGGCCAAGTTTTAAAACCAAACACAAAAACTGCCATTGACCCTTCAAATCTAAATTTTATATTCATATATCCCAAACACACACCTTCATTGGTCTTTCCAACATCTGCATCAAGAAACAAAGCATTCTTAACAATCTGATGTTTTTGTTAACATAGGATTAAGGTTCATGTTCTTGTTATTCAGTCAAACTTCATAAAGGTTTGAACTTTATTCATTTCATATCTGTTGACTTGTATTATGAGTAGGTGTATCTTGCTGAGGGTTNTTTTTTTTTTTTTTGAATTATGGAGATGAAGGTGTTTTGAATAATGGGTTTTGCTTATTTTGTTTTTTAATCATCTGGGTGTGTCTCAATTGTGAAGAAATTGGATAAAAACTGAGCCTTTATATGCAAATTATGATGGTTGAGCCTGTTATAATAGTTTTAGTATGTTTATATAAGTTTTATGGGATTTGAGGTGGTTTTTGGTGATGGGTTTTGTTTAGTTTGCTGTTTTGTCATCTGGAAATTGGATAAAGATTGAGTCTTTAATATAACCCGCACCAAATGGCCTAGTGGTAAGACACATGATGTCCGCGCAAGGGGTCTAAGGTTCAAACGTCGTTTGGTACACATTTTGAGTGGCTAGGGAAAGGGTTACAAACTGTCACGGAAATACCCCTAAGAGCACTCGGTATGGTAACCATGGCGGTGAGTTGTGGGATAACTTGCACTGTGTTAAGGTTGAGTTACCACACCGTGGACTAGCGTTAAGGCATGCGTTAACTCCATAACGCTGCGTTAAAGGAGAAATGTTAAAGCTTTTAAGGATGAGTTATCACACCGTGGCCTGTGTTAAGTTATAACTCGAGGTTTTTTTGGTTGAGTTATGATAAAAGTAGGGCCCAAAATGTGGTGTTATGGTTGAGTTATGATAAAAGGGTGTTTTTTATGAGTTAAGGTTGAAATGTTAAAGCTGATGTGGCGCTGACATGGCATAGAATTAAGGCTTAACTCTATGGCACCACACCTTGTGCTATAAGCCGCGTAAATCTTAGTGAAAGCCCGTCCCCGGGTAAACCTCATTCATTTATCGAGTCTTTAATAAGTATATCTTGATGGTTCACAGCTTCTTAATTTTTTGACATAATTTTATGGCAATATATTGTGGCTAGAATGAAGGGCTTTGTTTAGTTTCATGTTTTATGACATGTGGTTGTGTCAATTGTGAAGAAATATATTGAAAGTTGTATGCAAATCTTGAAATTCGGTGCATCAGTTATAAGTATGTAGTATGTACTGATTTGATCATTTGGTTTTGTGGGTATGAAGAATTATGTTTGCTGATACAGATTCCCGTTGTAGACTCGTATATTTGTGTCTTATCATAAGATGTTTAATGTCTGGCCAGTGGCCGATTTTCATTGAGTTTGGGTTATGTTTTCTTTATATTGGGAATACCCGTATGGTTTGCGCAAATAATGGAATGTTGTAAGATTAGGATGAAGTTTGACCATCATTAAGGGGTTTTAGAAATTAAGGGTTCTGACTTTTGTGAATTGTGCTTCGGGAATACTTAGTTAAATTGTGTTTCTTAGGGGTTGTGTGAATGTGCATATTTTGAAATTCATTATGTGATATTAGATGATAATCGCCTGTAACAAAACATTTTTGAAGTTGTCATAATCACTTCTAATGGAAGCATAGACTGTTTGACAGATTATAATCATTTATGGAAATACGGGTGAATAAGTAGTTTTACACTACTATGTTAATATTGTGTTTATTGTAGTCAGTATGAAACTGTTTTTTGACCACTAAACAATCAGATAGTCGTAAATAGTGATAAGAACCATTTAATCCAATACTAGTGATAATTACATAATCACTTTGAAAATATATGTCCAAATTAACATCCCCTACTTCAGTTTCTTTAGCGATTTTGGAACTTGCCCTTTTTTTCACACATGTCACCATCTTAGTTTATTTTGTGAATAGGTTTGAAGGACTACACTCGACTTCAGCGGTGCAGAATATTTTTGTATTGTGTATTGAAGCAATTCAGCAACCCATTATTCCTGAATCAGCTATGAAACCGTCTTTATTGATATAATTTCTATATTACCAAGATGTCATTCCTCTAGTTTTGCTTAATGATGACTTGAAGAAGTTAGTGACACCCTTGTTATTTTGTATCGATGAGATGAAATAAATATGCTTGTAAATGAAAATGGGAGTGATCGTGTTGAGCTTTTTATTGTTGGTGCAATTACAAATCATATTTGCCTCGAGATTTTTACCTTTGAAGGCTTGTGGGACCTATCAGATTGGGACTTCGAGTGACTCAAATAGCAAACTGTTGTATATAAACAGGGTATTAGTAAGCAAAGACTTATTTTGCAAGTCCATCAAGTCGTATCGTACAAATCGTTGTTTCATCAGCAAAAACGCTGAGAGTCTTTGCTACGAGGTGGATCATTCTACAGGTACACAAATATAACTTCTGGTATTCGTTCCATAATAATTGCAGCCCTTTGAGCATTTGTCTTGTTGCACACAAGGAAAAGTGTAACCCAACTCAACGCCATCATTTTCATGATAACCATAACACATGATTTTATCTCAGTATAAGAAATTTGCAATTATTGTTCGCTGTCTTATTCTTGAAAACAGAAGTTTATGTGACCCAAGTCAATAACATAATCTTTTAATGACGATAAAGGGAAAAACGTAATTTAACTTTTAGGTCTTTTGGTAAAAGGAAATTTCCTTCCATTGGACGTCCCAAAAAGGTAAGTCTTACAGTATCTTCGGACAAAAGTATGCATAATGAATTGTTTAAACTTTATGACTTATCATTTTGACTTTTTGTTATTTGGATCAGACGGAAGAAGATTTCTACAAAATTTAGTACAAGACCAAACTCTAAAAGGAGAGTTAAACGAGTCAAAGAGAAAAAAAGATGATAAAGATTCGGTTTTTAATGCCAAATATTTAGTAATCGGTGGATCTGGTATTGGGGTTTTGATATTATGTTGCAGTGTTTGTTGCCCATGCTTTCATGCTAGAAAGAAAGAAACCCCCCACATTGTTCTTGGCAAGGAGCCAAATTCAAGTAAGTGAAATTTTATGGCATCATATCCCCTATTTTAAATGCCTCGAAATCTTGAATTCTCATTTCCTATGATGCATACTTTTAAGGCCTTAACTATGAGTTGTGTAACGGGTCAGAAAAGTTTCATCGTTAACAAACATGTCATTTCCTACGAGAAAAGTATAAAACACAACTCATGGAAAATGTATACATCGGAAATTGACCCTTTCAGAAACCACAAAACTTTTCTCGTTGTTAATAAAGCTTACCTTAACTATCAACAATCAACATTTTTGGCATTTTGGTTGGTTAATTTGGATTAATATATATTTTGCAGTGGATTCGACTTCATCTGTAGAAATGAACTCTGTTTCTGAAAAGGTTCCAGCTAGTCCATTACGAGTTCCACCTAGTCCCAGTAGATTCTCAATGTCTCCTAAACTCGATAGGATTGGATCCGTTCATTTGACCATGAGCCAAGTTGCAAGAGCTACCCAAAATTTTGCACCATCATTAAAGTTAGGTGAAGGAGGTTTTGGAACCGTATACAAAGCTCAACTACCTGACGGTCAAGTGGTAGCCATTAAAAGAGCAAAAAAGGTAATCATACTTGTGTACAATATAATATTGAGTAAAATTTTTTCCTTTAAGAAGTACTTTTTTGATCATAATAGTCGCTAGGGAACCGTAGTTGGTATATAACATTAGAGGTGGCAAGATCAGCAGCTCACGGTCCTAATAAGTTTAGGTTGAAACATGCCCGTTTAGAGGTTAGACTGGTTTGATCCACTAAAACTTTCTCCAATTTTTCATAAATCTTTACTACTTATAAAGATTGTATCTCTTTTCTTGAAACTTGGATCTTGAAATCTTGAAGCTTAAATTAATGTAATTTGCCTAAATTACCCCCAAGTACCCCTTAAACTTGGCAACTTTTCAAAAACAAACACTATATTAATTTTAAAAAACACACGCTTCATATTTCAAAAAACACACAGCTTTGCATCAACGGTCGAACCAGAATCACGATTTCGCAAGTATAATTATTTGCCGCTATACACCGTCGCTTTGCACGGGTATACGTCTAGTATTATAAATAACTGAACAAAATAATTTAAATGGAAGTACTAAAAGGGCATAGCTTTAGTCTGTGTACTAACCTATAGGCATATAGCTCCTTTGGTATGAAAAAAGTGCGAAAAGTTGACTTTTAGGTCAAACATACAAAATTGTCAATCACCAAATTGCACAGTTAATGTGGTTGATCATATTTTTTATGTTAAGAAAAAAGTGACTACTACACCGAACTATCTAGCAATTGTTAAAGTTGGTGTTAATTTTGTACAAAATCCCTACAAAAAGTTAAATTTTGCTTGTTTGACCTCAGAAGTCAAAGCATGCTCTTTTCTTTTGAACCAACCGTGAATAGTTTAGGGCAGCCAAACTGTGAGCTTGTTAGCTTAAAGTCCCATTCCTTTTTTTTTTCGTCATTTTTTATGTTTATATTCAACATGAAATGTATACGTGATTGTGATGCCTATTTATATATATAAGAAAATGGGATCTACAATATGAAGAATGGATAAAACCGCACCAAACCAATTAACCCTTAACTGTAAAATATTGTGTAGGAACATTTTGATGCTCTACAAAGTGAATTTAAAAGCGAGGTTGAACTACTTTCGAAAATTGATCATCGTAATCTGGTGAAGCTGCTTGGCTATGTTGATAAAGGAAACGAGCGCCTTATTATTACTGAATATGTACCTAATGGTACACTTAGAGAACATTTGGATGGTAAGTTTTTCAAGTCCATTGGCACCCTCATGACTCATATCATTTTTGCAATCTTAAAAATTTATTTGCTTCTTGTTTCAGGTTTTCACGGAAATTTCTTGGACTTTAGTCAACGACTTGAAATTTGCATTGATATTGCTCATGGTTTAACATATCTCCACTTATACGCAGGTAAATCTTAACTCAAAGTTGGAATATTTTAGTAATCATATGATTCTTATTCAATATATGCTCATCAATACATTCCCTTTTTAGTATGATTTTTCTTGATCCTGTACAGAAAAGCAAATTATCCACCGTGACGTGAAGTCATCCAACATTCTTCTAACCGAGAGACTGAGAGCAAAAGTGGCCGACTTTGGATTCGCAAGATTTGGTGATGCGGAGACTGATAAAACACACGTGGTGACCAAAGTAAGAGGAACAGTGGGTTACCTTGACCCTGAGTATATGAGAACTTATCAACTCACCCCAAAGAGTGACGTGTACTCGTTTGGGGTTCTACTGATAGAAATTCTTACGGGTCGTCGTCCCATTGAGTCAAAGAGATCTCCCGAGGAGAAGGTGACAATAAGATGGGTAAGTTTCTTCTACTTGTGCGTATCAAGCTGTACGTCGTGTATTGATAGATGTATATTGTGCGTTGGTTCTTGTACTATACACAAAAGCATTTTTCCACCTCTGGCGGCATGACTATATATAGGTGGTTATTTTCACTTTCAGGCATTTGGGAAATACAACGACGGTGGCATTATGGATTTAGTTGACCCTCAAATGAAAGAAGCAGTGGACGGTGAAATCTTTGCAAAGATGCTCGGTTTAGCTTTCCAATGCGCAGCTCCCACACGAGCAGACCGACCAGACATGAAGGTGGTGGGAGAGCAATTATGGGTTATCAGAATGGACTATCTTAGACATGGACGAAAAGGGTAAACATTAGTCTAAACACGAAAAAGCATGAACCTTTCGTTTATATCAATCAACTTTTCACGCTTACATGACTTTGTAACATGTGGGTGTATGCCACTGCCGATGCGTGGTTGGTTTAATGTACGAGTATCTAATGCATGTGTCGTAACATGGTACAAGTACTAGATGCATACGACATGAGTGGTTTTGTGAGTTCCATTGAAGATGGTTGGATTCGGACTTCCTGGATAAATTTGATGCTTTATGTTACGCGTTACATATTACTTGTATCATGTGTAAATAAAAAATGATGTATTTTGGTTTTTATATTTGTTAGTATTGATTAACATTTGTTTTCATCTTTTTTTTTTTTTTTTTTTTTTTTTTTTTTTTTTTTTTTTTTTTTTTTTTTTTTTTTTTTTTTATATATAATCATGGTTTTCGACCTTTTGAACGACTACTCTATCAGGATATTTGGATAATTTCAGGATATATATGCTTCCGTAAAAAGAACAGTCGTTTGTGCATCAAAACAAGGTTTATAAATAGTCTAACTGATAAGGCTCAAATTCGATCAAAACTTTCGTACTGGTAGATGATTGCCTTGCTTGCCATGGGTTCTTTGGTCGCTTCAAAGCAATGTCTTTTTACATAGACTGATAGACACGAGATTTTTCAAACAAGTCACAAAATTTAAGTCTATCAAAGCATTTTCCTTAAAACGAATTCGTTAATAAGTTTATTTGAATATTCCGGTAGGTTTATTTTGGTCATATAAGCTAATAAACCAAAATATGTTTACATTCTAATAAACCAAAATTTGTTTACATTCGCTTATCATTCGAGTGTATGTGCTTATTTGATTTAGAACAAGCTTATAATGTCGTTTTTTTAGCTTACAAATTCATCAAGTTAACGTATAAACTTAAATAATATTACCAACATACAAATGACTTGAAAATTTGATTAATCATCATTTCAAAAAATAATTTTCAACTTATAGTATAACTATATACTGTATGTTATACATAAGTAAAAGAGTTGCTCCTTCCGTCTCAAAATAATTGTCAACCGATAAAAAACACAAAATTTAAGAAAAACACATTTTCTTACTTTTTAATTAAATGATACTTTTAACTTTAACCGATTAATTAATATTTTTCTCTTTAAAGTTTGTAATATTAAATTCAAATAAGGGTAACATGATAAACTCGATTAAGATTCTTTATCTACGTTTAGTAATGTACTATTAAATTCAGACGGATTGGGATAATCTAAGGTGATGTATTTTGTAACAAATTAAAGACGTACATAAGATAACATTAAAAAAAAAAAAAAAAAAAAAAAAAAAAAAAAAAAAAAAAATAAAAATTCCACTTACAAAAATCCCAAACATTTATTTCTCATATTCAAATTGAAAGGAGAGGATTTCAATTCAATTCAGACATTTAAAAAAAAAAGAAAAAAAAAAAAAAACATGAACCATTAATTTAAGACTATAAGAGTAGTAAAATATTAAAGCGTAACTTTTGTTTACGTAAATCATTCAACTTTCAAATCAATGGATTTTAAAATTCTAATTAAATAAAAAAGTGTAGTGTAATATTTTATGGTGCGTACTTTATCAAAAAGCCTAGATTACTTTATTTTAAAATAACAAATGCATCTCTTCAATTTGAAGAAAAGGCCAAATGGCACATCACCACCTATCGGCGTGGCAAATCGAAATGTAACAAGTCAAATAAGTCCCTGTCGGCAAACCGCATCGTCTTCGGTCAAGACACACACAACGGCTTTCAATATTATATTAAGATTTATTAATTGCGTACCTTATCTTATATATTTTAAGCATAACTTCAACTCACAACTATTTAATTTGAGAGCTTCTCATATAACAGGAGATATTATTAAGACACAAACAATTTGGTAAAAAAAAATTGATGTATTTAACTCAAAACATAATATAAAGTTCTCGAGTTTTTCTAAGTAAAAAATAGTAAAAATAAATCGTAAATATTTTCAGCCTTATTAAAAAATTTATTTTATTTCGAAATTACTAAATCAGTTTTGTTAAGTTCATTTTTTCTCCGTCTCTTCATAAATGATATCGATGAACATAACTTTTTTTTATTTTTCTTCAAATTTTTTTTCTTTCATTCGGTTTTTAAGAATTGATTTACACACCTATATTTTTTATTAACACACTCAACTTTACACATTACATAATTATAAATTATCTACAGTCTACTTTATCCGCTTATTCAGTTAAGTATCGAAATCAAAGTTAACTAAAGTTGACCACTAAAGGTAATCTTGGGAAGGTATCATTGGAAAAGTCTAAGGTTCGAGTCTTACCATGGAACTTCAGGGGCCCGAAAAAATAGAAGCCCAATTGGATGTCACTGTGAGCTCCAATCACTAACTACTACCTCGTCGTTAAAAAAAAAAAAAAAAAAAAAAAAAAAAAAAAAAAAAAAAAAAAAAAAAGGGGNGACGTAAAGGTAAACACTACTTTTATTACTAGCCTTTTGTGTGTTTGTAGATTATTTTGTTTAGGTTTATAGCAGTAGTTGTAGTAGTAATTATAAAGTGTGAATTGACGTAAAGGTAAACACTACTTTTATTACTAGCCTTTTGTGTGTTTGTAGATTATTTTGTTTAAGTTAATACAGTAGTGGTTTGTTTTATAAAAGCGTTTGGTAGCGTAGCTATAGGTAAATTATAAAAGTGTGAAATGACGCAAAGGTAAATACTAGTTTTGTTTGTGTTTGTGTGTTTGTAGATTAGTTTGATTAAGTTAGCGAAATAAGTCAATAACGGTAGTGGTTTGTAGATTAATTTCTTTAGGTTTATAACAGTATAAAAGCGTTTGGTAACATAGCTGTAGTTGTAATTGTAAATTACAGTATATAGGTTATTTTATTTAGCTTTATAGCTGTAGTTTTATAAAAGCGTTTGGTAACATAGCTGTAGGTAGCTAGGTAGGTGTAATTATAAAGTGTGAAATGACGTAAAGGTAAACACTACTTTTATTACTAGCCTTTTGTGTGTTTGTAGATTAATTTGATTTATTATAGATTATTTTGTTTAGCTTTATAGCAGTAGTAGCTGTTTGTTTTATAAAAGCTTTTGGTAACATAGCTGTAGTTGTAGCTGTAATTATAAAGTGTGAAATGACGTAAAGGTAAACACTACTTTTTATTAGCATTTTTTATGTTTGTAGATTATTTTGTTTAAGTTTTATAAAAGCGTTTGGTAGCGTAGCTATAGGTAAATTATAAAAGTGTGAAATGACGCAAAGGTAAATACTAGTTTTGTTTGCTTTTGTGTGTTTGTAGATTAGTTTGTTTAAGTTAATACAGTAGTGGTTTGTTTTATAAAAGCGTTTGGTAGCGTAGCTATAGGTAAATTATAAAAGTGTGAAATGACGCAAAGGTAAATACTAGTTTTGTTTGTGTTTGTGTGTTTGTAGATTAGTTTGTTTAAGTTAGCGAAATAATTGTAGCTTGTTTGTTTTATAAAAGCGTTTGGTAACGTAGCTGTAATTATAAAGTGTAAAATGACCTAAATGCAAACACTAGTTTTATTAGCCTTTTTGTGTGTTTATAGATTAGTTTGATTTATTATATAGATTATTTTGTTTGCGTTTAGTTTACTAGCCGCAGTGGTAGGTGTTTGTTTTATAAAAGTGTTTGGTGCCGTAGCTGTAGCTACTAGCTGGGTAGCTGTAATTATAGAGTGTGAATTTTGTGTTTTGTGTAGATTAATTTGTTTAGGTTTACAGCAGTATAAAAGCGTTTGGTAACATAGGTGTAGTAGGTAGCTGTAATTATAAAGTGTGAAATTACCTATAGGTAAACATTACTTTTATAAAATATTCTATTAGCCAAATTACTGACAAATTACTATTAGCCCAAGAGTTACTTAGAGGGTATAATAGGAAACAATCTGTCAAAAAGTGTGCTCTCAAGATAGATTTGCAAAAAGCTTATGACACATTGGATTGGCAGTTTTTGAAGAGAGTATTAGAAAGATTTGGGTTTCATAGTAAGATGGTTGGGTGGATAATGACTTGTGTTTCTACTACTAATTTTTCTATCAATGTTAATGGAGAAAGAGTAGGATATTTTAGTAGTGGTAGGGGCTTAAGACAAGGGGATCCCATATCCCCTTATCTATTCACTATGGCTATGGAAGTACTAAATTTGATATTGAGAAAGAATATTGAGCATGCGGATTACTTTAAATATCATCAAGGGTGTAAAAAACTTGGAATAACACATCTAGGGTTTGCTGATGATCTGCTTGTGTTTAGTCATGGAGATTGCAAATCAGTGAGTGTAATAAAGAAGTCCCTTGAAGAATTTAGTAGATATTCAGGGTTGAAGGTGAATATGCAGAAAAGTACTATTTTCTTTGGTGGGTTATCTGAACCTGAGAAACTTGCTATTACTCAAATTCTTCCTTTTACCATTAGAAAGTTGCCTGTCAGATACCTAGGTGTGCCACTCATCACAAAACAACTAAGTATAAATGACTGTAAACCTCTAATTGAAAAGGTCAAAAGTAGGGTGAATGACTGGAGAAACAGAGCATTATCCTATGCAGGTAGGCTTCAGTTANTATTTTGTTTACGTTTAGTTTACTAGCTGCAGTGGTAGGTGTTTGTTTTATAAAAGTGTTTGGTGCCGTAGCTGTAGGTAGCTAGTTAGGTTGCTGTAATAATAGTGTGAATTTTGTGTTTTGTGTAGATTAATTTGTTTAGGTTTACAGTAGTATAAAAGCGTTTGGTAACATAGCTGTAGTAGGTAGCTGTAATTATAAAGTGTGAAATGACCTATAGGTAAACATTACTTTTATTACTAGCATTTTGTATGTTTGTAGATTAGTTTGATTAAGGTGGTGTTTGAATTCGACTTAATTGACTTAATGTGAATTTGACGTAAAGGTAAATACTAGTTTTGTTTGCGTTTGTGTGTTTGTAGATTAGTTTGATTAAGTTAGTGAAATAACGGTAGCGGTTTGTAGATTATTTCTTTAGGTTTATAACTGTATAAAAGCGTTTGTGTGTTTGTAGATTAGTTTGTTTAAGTTAGCGAGCGAAATAACAATAGCGGTTTGTTTTAAAAAAATGGTTGGTAACATAGCTATAGGAAATGACGTAAAGGTAAACACTACTTTTGTTTGCGTTTGTGTGCTTGTAGATTAGTTTGATTTATTATAGATTATTTTGTTTACTTTTAGCTTACTAGCTAAAAGTATTTGGTAACATAGATGTAATACGGTAGGGATGCACCGAGAAGAAAACTTAAAATGAGAAGGATGAAAACTAGCTATAACTACACATTTGAGATGTATTGACTTGAATTAGATGCATCTCTTCATTTAGATGCATCCAGTTAGTTTCGAAAGTGATTTTGAAGTGAAAACGATGCAAAGTAGTACTAGCAGCAAATTCGACCAGCAAGGGACGAAAAATACATAGGATTCACATAACTTGATGAAATGCATCTAATATATGTATATGCATCTAATTTTTTGCTAAAAGTATATATTAGGGTGCATCTAAAAGATTAGGGTTGCATCTAATTCAAGTCGATGCATCTCTAATGTGTGGTTGTAGTTATTTCTCATCCTTTTAATTTTAAGATTTCTTCTCATGTGATCCTAAGCCAGATGTAATAGTAATTATAAAGTGTGAAATGATGTAAAGATAACCACTTATTTTATTAGTATTTTGAATAGGAGTGTTTAAATGAAATTCAAAGGTGAATGCTCGCAAACAAACATTATAATCTAAATGCTGCAAAAAGCTCGTTGGTAAACACGGCCTATGTTAAGGTGGTTGGATAGTGTTTGAGTCGTGTGAATTTTGTGTTCTATAAGTTTGTAGAATTAGCTGGATTCATATAGATTAATTTGTTTAGGTTTAGCTTAGTTACTAGCGTTAGTAGCTGTTTGTCTTATAGAAGTGTTTGGTAACATAGAAGTAATAGTAATTATAAAGTGTAAAATGACGTGAAGCTAAACGCCATATTTGTTAGGGTTTAAAATTGGAGTGTTTAAACAAAATTCTAAAGCTAAACGTTAGTTGCCAAACACAAGCTATGTTAAAGTGGTTACCGGTTAGATAGGGTTTGATCAATGTATTAATATGTTTAGGTTTTCATTAGCTTTCACGTACTAAGATGTTACACATAATATAAGTTAAAAACATTTATTTTTCTTTAACATACAAGGTATGCATAAGCCTTAGGCTATGTGCGTGTGTGATTTGACTTAGTTGAAGTTGATTTGACTTAGGGGATCGAGATAGGTTGGGCGTAAGAAACTTTGAACCACGTTTTATGTTTATGCGTATATGCGTGAGTCTAAGCTTACAACTTTTATCATGCACAAACACATTACATTAATGTGCTCTTGGCTTGATAGTAAGGTTGTGACTTGTGAACATCTAATCTGTTGGTCAGGAGTTCGCTTCGCATACACACGCACGCTCATTTTTTAGCTAACCTCAGAATGTTTGATATATAAGATAGAAGGTATTCTAACCTTGTTAGTATGTGTGAGATTTAACTTGGTTGAAGTTGATTTGAGCGTAATTATATGGGAGGGGCCGAGGGGCTACTTGTGCTTAAGATAGGTCGGGCGTAAGAGACTTTGAATTACATTCTATGTTATTTGTATAGGTGTAAGGCTAATCTTTGGACCTATATCATTCACAATGACACCCCAACACACATTATAAAGTAAATTACACGCATGGTCCCTGAACTTGTAATTTCGTATGTGATCCTTAAATGGTCCCTGAGCTTGTGATTCCGTGTATGATCCTTAATTATCGAAAATTTATGCCAACATCTCTGGCATTTCGTAAAGTCGGTGGTCCAAACACCGTAAAAGCTAACTCATCAATTAAATTTAGTCTGTTTTGACCTTTTACCCACCTTTCAACCTATAAACCTTGCCTTAATATCTTTACCCATCCAATCACCTGTTCAAACTTCACTCAGCCGCTGTTTCTTTTTCCGCGGATCATCATTTTGCCCACCATTCATCATCTTCCGCGTGATGTAACTTCATTGATGCAACTCAGAATTATTGAATATGTGAAATCAGGCACATATTCAAGGACCATCCTTATAATTTGGGACCATCCGTATAATTTATTTCACATGGTATAAGTAAGCTTAAAATGTTTGATCTTTAGCATAGAAGGTACGTACATGTATATGTGTGTGATTTTACTTGGTTAAAGTAGATTCGAGTTAAGTTGTATGTGAGGGGCGACTTGCGGGCTTAAGATAGGATGGGCGTAAGAAACTATGAATTACACAAAATTTGACACATTCCTTGTTTATTTGCATAGGTGTAAGTATAATCTTTCGGCTTTTATCATTTATCAACACTCCCACACTCTCTCCAGGCTCTATTATGTGTAACTATGTGTGTAATTTGTTCAATTTTGAACTGATATAAGTGCAAAAGAACACGTATTCAGTTTGCAAATTTCTTAATAAGTATGATAAATACTCTAACTGTTTAGTTGAATATGATTTAGAATGATATTTGCTGGATTGTTTCCCTTTGTCTCTTAAGGGATGTGTTAATAAAGTTCGGTATTTAAAAAAAAAAAATTAGATTGATATGAGGTGGATGGTTGTGCACTTACAAATGTTACATGTTAAAAAATACACTTCACATGTATATTTATTATTTACAATTGTAATTAATTTTGGGTTAAAATATGTGATAAAGGCGACAACGATTGCGGCTTTTGCTAGAATGACAGTTGAAGATTCAAAAAAGTTGCTTCCCCCTGAATTCTACCCTTCTTGGGTTGTTTTCTCACAGAGACAGAAGGTGAGTTGTTTATATTCTCCCTGCTTATTCACTTTTTCTCGGTGATTTTTATTTCTTGGGACTTATTGTTCTGCTTATTTTTCAGTTGACCTGGCTTAATACTCATCTCACAAAGATCTGGCCCTATGTTGACGAGNTTTTTTTTTTTTTTTTTTTTTTTTTTTTGTTTTTTGTTTTTTTTTTCTTCTTCTCTCGTGATATATCGTAGGGGCACAAAGTATATACAAACTTGACAATCTTGTGCTCTTGTATAGGTGAAGAATATTGCATTTACTGGTGTTTTTAGGTTGATATTTAAACCCCTAGTTCCCGAGTTTCCTTGTTTTGGAGCTGTATCATTTTCTTTGAGACAAAAGGTACATCATTTTTTCCTCTTAATTTTTCCCTTTTAGTTATGCATCCTATAATTATAGTAAATCATTTTGTTTATTCTAATTTTTGCAGAAACAAATGGATTTTACTCTGAAAGTAGTTGGTGGTGACATTTCAGCTATTCCTGGCGTTGCTGATGCCCTTGAGGTGTGTACATATTATGTATTTTTTCATTACATCATCTCTTTAACTCTTCTGTAATTCTAATATGAGATGCAAATTGTATAAGTATCTTATAACTTACACGTTAAGGTTCCGTTTAATTGATCATTATTCACCGGCCTCCATTTTATGGTTCTCGTATTCAGCTCCTGAACAACTCACATCCAGTAAACCAGACCTATGATCACTTTCTAATTTCTTATACGATGAGGACAAGAAAGTGATGAAAATCCACCCTCGTACACATCTCCCCCTGGCGTAACCAAAATAAGTTTGGTACGCCGTATAGCTCCAGAACAAAAACTGGATTCAGTTTCTAGTTGTTACACCGTAGCAGGGTTTTCCTTGTTACGCCGTAGAGACTACGGATGCAGTTTTACTTCAATTATTTAGGACGTTATTTTTAGTATTTTTATTATTAGGAAAGTTTATTTATTTTTTTAATTATGTTTTTTTCTTTAGTTACTCATCTTTTTTTCCAAGATAAATTTCCCCCTATGAATATAGGGTTTAGGATTCATTGTAATTTAATCTTTTGATCTTGATTATTAATAAACTAAGGTTTTTAAGAGTATATCACTTGTAGGTTTTATTCCCCGTAGTTAACAAAATTCGCTTCCGCGTTCTGCGTCATTATAGTGGTAATTTGGACCCTTTTACTTAGGATGGGATATTGTGGGTCTTGTTTTACACAATGTATTTAACACGCTCATCTTGACACCTAATTTTCCTCTCACTATATAGATGGGATCCCGGACAAAAAATGATGAACAAGCCTAAGATTTCTTTGTTGCAACTCCTAAATATCATTCTTATGAATTTGCTTAGAAAGGTTTTTTTGTTTATGCAGAGTACCATACGTGATGCTGTTGAGGATTCAATCACCTGGCCGGTCCGGAAAGTTATTCCCATTTTGCCTGGGGATTACAGGTATATGTTGCAACTTGCAAGCTTAGAAGCTTCAGTTTTAACCCATTTACTTATGAATTGCTCAGAATAACTCAGGCAAATGACAAAAAAATGCATCGAACTTGACACTTTTTGTGATTGTGTGTAGCCAACTATTTTTTTTCTTATTGTGTGTACTGAACTTTCAAATTTCGATCATTGTATGTATTTTGTGACTATTCTGCCATGTAAAATGACCATTTTGCCCTTCATAATTTGAAAAAATTGAGGGTAAAATGGTCACAAAATACACACAATGATCGAAATTTGAAAGTTCAGTACACACAATAAGAAAAAAATAGTTGGCTGCACAGAATCACAAAAAGTGTCAAGTTCGATGCATTTTTTTGTCATTTGCCCTTTTCTAATTGGTCAAATGGTTGAGGGTCAACCTACATGTATTTTTAATGCATACAACCTCCTAAATTGTATTAGTCAAAGAATTAGATTATTAGTGAATTAATGTAGTTTCTGTAATCGTATTTGGCAGAGTTATTACTAAAAAAAATATGGAGAAAATGTTATTTTGGGTCAACTAGACCCAAGTCAACCAACCCATGTTGGCCCATACCAAATAAATATCCATTTTTGACTTGTTTTACCCATCATGCCCATGTTGCTACCTTTATGCAAATCTGATGAAAAAAGTTATTAGTGATTTAGTAAAATTATACAAACGAAAACATGATTTTATCTGACATATGATGTTTCTTATCATTAGCGACCTTGAACTAAAGCCTGTGGGGATATTGGAGGTGAAACTTGTTCAAGCGCAGGGTTTAACAAATAAAGACATTATTGGAAAATCTGATCCTTTTGCTGAGTTATTTATCCGTCCCTTGCGTAATAGAACAAAAACTAGTAAAGTTATTGTAAGTTATCTCTGTCCTATACACAATTTTCTCGTCTTTTTTAGATATATAATGATAACTTAACTTCATTCTGTTACTGTATCTTCATTCAGAACAACGACTTGAATCCAATCTGGAATGAACATTTTGAATTTGTAGTCGAAGACGTATCCACACAACACTTGACAGTAAAAGTATATGATGATGAAGGACTTCAAGCAGCTGAACTCCTTGGATGTGCTCAAGTACAGTTGAATGCACTCGAACCTGGCAAAGTGAAGGACGTATGGATAAAATTGGTTAAAGATTTGGATATCCAGAGAGATAAGAAAGATCGAGGGAAGGTGAGCACTCTCCATTATTGTCCTCAATAGCAAGCATGACAATACAATTATGAAATGTGAAGGTGGAAAAGTGTGTTGGTCGGACAAGTTAACTAGAATTATTTATATATTATTTAGATTCTTATTTGTTGCAATGTCTTCTAGGTGCACCTGGAGCTACTATATTGCCCATATGGCATGGACAATGCGTTTACAAACCCGTTTACTTCCAACTTCACAATGACATCCCTAGAAAAGGCTCTTAAAAGTGGAGATACCGAAAATGGCGATTTAGGAAGTAAAAAGAAAACTGTAATTATCAGAGGAGTTCTTTCCGTTACTGTGATATCTGCTGAAGACTTGCCGGCTACAGATCTTTTGGGAAAATCTGATCCTTTTGTTGTGCTCACTATGAAGAAAACCGGGATGAAAAACAGTACTAGGGTACTTTCACCTCTTTATTGAGCAAACCTGTGAATACTATATGCCTCTCTGTTTTAAAGCCTATTGTTAGATTATCTTTGTTTTTATAAAGTTATTACATGTATGTAGGTTGTGAACGAGAATTTGAACCCGGTTTGGAATCAGACTTTTGACTTTGTTGTCGAGGATGGGTTGCACGATATGCTTATTGCAGAAGTGTATGATCATGATACGTTTGGGAAGGTACAGACATATTTACATTACTTCCCGGTCAATAATAGTTTTTATTTATGGCAAGTTCGAACCAGCTGCTTATGTCGGGTTTGATATGGCTGTATGTTATTCAAATGGGGTTGTTTAAAAAATTAAGCAAGAAAAGAAATTAGGTCAAATGGGTCAAAGGGAAGTCGCCTAAAGGGACTTTTTACCGTTTACTCTGAGCTATTTTTATATCATTCTTATGACCCATCGGAGATAAAACATAACCCGAAAGGACAGATTGGTAAGTAAATGGTAAAAATTGCAACCTCTAGTAATGTACAAGCATCTGAATGGCTGAATTTTTACCAGACAATTTTTGAACGATTTTAAAACTGTTTTATGTGCAGGAGTATATTGGAAGATGTATTATGACACTAACAAGGGTCATATTGGAAGGAGAATATAAAGAGTGTTTTGTACTTGATGGTGCTAAATCCGGCAAACTTCATTTAAACCTCAAATGGATGGCCCAACCAATTTACCGTGATTCTTAGCTTTTGAACACCATCATCTGGCAAACATGATCGCCAAGAAAACTTAATGGTTGCCGAAAAGCAAGAGGTACACATGATGTACATAATCTTTGTGATTTTTATGGTACAAACAAAGATTATTTATGTAGAGTTTGAAGATAATAAGGGCATACATTTGTTGAGTAGCAGGATTTTGGTTTTGTATCGTACTTATGACCTCTGTATCTTATGCAGTTTTTGTTTTCGATCAATTACAAAATATTACACTTCTCACTACAATATATTACACTTTTGTGAGGTACGGACATAATTGTGTTCTATAATTTCTATAGGTATTTCTTCAAACAATGTTTTCAATCTGTTTGTTTCCTGTAATTATTATCATCTTTCTATAAGTAGTTGAAGTCGATACTGTTTAATGACTGTACAATGCTAAACGCCATCAGAATCAGTGTATGAGTATCCAAACAACTAAACACATAAAAACATGCTTGTTAACATACAATCTTCTACGAATGATAGATTAGGATGCAAACCAATGCCCATCCAATCCGACTTAGTTGGAAAATAAGCCAGAGGTTAAAAATTGAAATCGAACAATTGATATTGAATGGAAAATTGGGAGTAATGTTTCAGAAAGACGCCAGAAAAGCACCTGGAGATGATCGGTTGGATCAAATCGGAGATTGATTTTGATGATCAGGGGATGTTGCTCTTGTTATTGTTCTGATCCAACAAGGTGGCATGATAGCCGAAAAGTTGCATCGGTTTTGCGAGGGATGTAACAAATTCTGCTCTTTCCTCAAAAACTGGATGACTGATTCTCTTGTAATTATTGGAAAGTTTTAAGAGTGTTTGGGATTGTGTTTTAAAATCATATCACTGGTATGGACATGGTATTTGAAACACAATAATAAGTTCTGAATAAACTACCATTGCCCCCTAAAGGTGTTTTTCCATCCAAACACTCCTGACCCCTAAAGGTGTTTGACATTGCATATTGAATGTAGATTATGCAATTTGAAAATAATCAATCATAGATCAAGTAGATGGATAGGTTTTCCCGGGTTATCCAAGGCGCGCAAGTCTTTGACACAGAAT
The DNA here is from genome assembly GCA_014162995.1 of Artemisia annua. Lineage (NCBI taxonomy): Eukaryota > Viridiplantae > Streptophyta > Magnoliopsida > Asterales > Asteraceae > Artemisia > Artemisia annua. The sequence goes on along the minus strand of LBNU01005406.1, from coordinate 75,737 downwards.
CACAGATGCGTGACCTTACTGAGGTATTTTGATGACCATTTCCGACCGTTTCCCAAGCCACCCCCAAGATGTGCCACATGAGGTTTGAACTTGAGACCTCTTGTGAGGACATCAGAGTGTCTAACCATTTCGGCTCTTTGGTGATGGTTTTCAGATTAACTAGTCTTGATAAATAATCACATTACTTGGAAGCAAAACTAAAAGAACTGTACAGAATTTGATCAAGAAAACAACACCCAATATTTACATTAGTTATACAATCCAACGTTCCGACCCACACAATAAAGAATGATAACAAACAGACTAAAGTTTTAGAATTCCAAATCGACTTTTGTACAATTGCAACTAAAATCATATAAAAAGTGGCACACCAACTTCTTAAAAAGGTTCTATAACACCCTAAAATTCAGACACACCAAAGCTTCTTCGAGCTCAAAGAATGGTAGGTAATAATATCTCTATAGTTAAATACATTCTGCTAAATTAAACTTGAAAATGATTGCGTTAAAACATAGGGCACGTCAGCAAGGGGCCCACGTTGACCCGCCAATTCATGGATATCCCTCACTATGTCAAACACTGCCTCTGGTTGAGCTAACTTGAGGGCGTTTTCAGACATTTTCTTGAGCTCGTCTGCATTTGTGCTGAACCATCCAGCAACTATCCGAGCTGTCTCTTTCGGGCTTCGGGTGAACACACCCGCACCATTGCCCACCACGTATGGGACGTTTCCCTTTTCCTGTTGGTTCAAAATGCAATATTATAAATAACAGTTTGGACAATTGGCTAAAACTCAGATAAAAAAAGGTTGCAATTTGCAATATGAGTCGATTTTGGTTGGGTTTTTTTTCCCAAACTGGTCGAATAAAAAAACCGGAAAACCCAAAGTTCCAAATTTGAAGAGTCCGATATTCTTTAATATATGTATAGAGTAAAATTGTTGCAATATATAGATGTAGAATTTACATACTTGTCCTGGAATATAGTCATTAAGGATGATAGGAAGTCCTCTAATCAAAGCCTCAGCGATCGTGCCAGGACCCGCCTACAAGATTGAGTGATAATACAGTTAGAATATACACAAGAAGCAATAATGCAGAATGAATACCCCACCAATAATGCAGAATCAATACCCCAAATTTCAAACTTTTTGAAGCCACGATTCACGAACTCGTGAATTTACCATATGGGATTTATCATTAATGCAACTACAAACTAGTCCGGTCTAACGAAAAATTACCTTGGTTATAATGCAGTCACAAGCACCCATCCACTTCTGCATTTGCGTCTCAAATCCTCTAATCTGTGAAAGAAAAGATGATGGATTTTATTCATCATAGGTTAATCGATCATTACAGATAAAAGAAATCCTGAATCCACCCATCATAAGTAAATCTTTCAAGATTTCCACATCTAGCAGTATAATCTTTTTTACCTTTACAGGGATCTTCCACTCTAAAGACTCGAGAGAAGAAGCTAAAGCCTTGTTTCGACCACATATTACTACCATTTGGCCCATTGGCTTTCCCGTTTCTTTATCAAATAAAGATTCTGCAAGAGCCTTTGCTGTTTTCTTCACGGGTCCCATTCCTTCACCACCTCCCATTAACAAAACAGAAGGCAATACCGGATCCAGTTCTAGCTCTACTCGCAAGTCATCCTGTAAAAACCCCAAGTTAACCAATGAAAACTTGAACTGCCATAAAAAAAAAACAGGGATAATTGCATAAATAGTAACAATTAGTGGTCAAGTTTCAATTTCAATCAACCATATTTTTTAATTCAACATTATATTTTAAAAATCTTTTGTAGCCAACAAAAACTTAGATTGGACCAAGTTGGTACCTTTTTATGCAATTTTTCCTAAAAAAACTAAGAAAAAAGTAGTAACCTTGTTGAGAACAGCACGAGCGAAAGAGGGTCGAACAGGCAATCCAAAAACACGTACTTGGTTTTCTTCAAGACCGTCTAACAAAGCCCTCTTTGATACTTCTTCCGATGGGCAGTAGCATCTCTTAACCCCTGGGTGAAACCTGGTTAAAACAAGAATATGAATACATTTTTTCGGATAGATATGGTAATAAGGTGTAGCTATAAGGGTAGCTAATTATGACTTTACCATGTCCGATGGCATGTATTAAGATCTGTAATCACGGTCACAAAGATGACTTTCTTTTGTAATCCTTGCCATTTAAGTACCCATAAAGGAATATGTTGCATAAGAGGGTGAACACTGATTATAATGTCCGGCTTGTACTCCATTAAACCAGCCTCAACCTCCCTTCAATTCAAGATTTTGCCATATAAAAATAGAAGTCAGCAAACACAATAAATATTATGGAAATAGGTCAATACAGGTTTCATTAAAAGCAGATAATTTTTATGAGCGTCAAAACACGTTAGTAACATACACTTTATATCCTAACTATTTGAATTTATATATGAAAATAGTGTATTAAATATGATTAAAACATTATTTCGATCAAGCAATTTAAAAGATTTATGCTAAATACAATTCAAATGCCTTACGACCCGTCCAACCCGTTTCTTTTAATTTTAACTTGTAATTTTAACCCATTTGACCTGTTAGACATAAAACATAACCCACTCATAAGTATCCTGTACTAACACAAAAGATAATAATACATTTAAGTATTTAACGACCATTTCATATCTTGTAGACAAATTAAAACTACATTGTGCCGAAGAATCATAAAAGGAACAAAAGGATAAAAGTTTGTGTGTTCATTGATGATGACAACAGGTGGTGGGGTATTTAGATTACTCATCATGTGAAGACAATAATTAAGTTGCTAAAATACATTATATCTAAGGAAAGAGTCATGGGATGAGGCTAAATACATACTTGGCATAAAAGGCGGCAATGGCAGCAAGATAAACACCATGTATCCATCGAGGCGAAGTTCCATGAAACGCTACGCTCCAAAGTTGCACGTGTTTAACCATGAATTTGTACTGATTTTCCATGTCATTTAATGGCCAACCCGTGTATTCTTTCCAAACATCCTTCACAAATATCTACAAAACCCAAGTAAGTACTGTTAAAATCATGAAAACAAGAATTACAAGAGTATGAAAGTGACATTTCTTTGGATTTAGAAAAGATCACAGCACACACAAACCTTAAGACTAAGTCAAGAACCAAAGACCACCTATTCTAAAGTGAATCAATTTCTAATCTTAAAAAGTGCCTAGAGCCATGGACCATGGCATGTGTTTGGTTAGGATATATTTTCACTCCTAAAATAATGATGTCACTTTTTTGCGTTTCTTGATGGTGAAAAAGATTATGTCGATAAGACTTTTAAAAACATACACGGTTCTACTTTTTTCCGATTAATTACTTTGAGCAAGTTTAACCGAAAAGCTGATTTCAATAACAATCTAGAAAACTGGATGCTTTTACTAACAATTTTCAACGCTAATGAAATTCGAACATTTCACTGAATAATACATGTGAACAACATAGATATATCTAGACAAAAAGTGAAAGAAACTCGTACCCTGTATTCATCACCAAATTCCATCTTAAACGCATCACGAATCGCCTCAGCAGAAGCCCGGTGACCACCACCCGTATCACTCATCAAGATAAGCACATTCTTAGCTCTATCAGCACCAAGCTGCACCATTTCCATGGTGTCACCCTCCTCATGAACTTCATATCTCAATCTTTTCTGCCCATTACTACTCCCACCACCAAAACCATAAACCCCAACTCTTTCAAACACCGCTTTTAACGAGTTTTTCGGCGAAGCTACCATCATCACCATATTTCACCACCACAACCTATATATACACAAAACTATATGTATATATATCTTTTCTCCAAGAAAACAAAAACCCTTATATTATTTTAAATTCCAAAACAAACCAAGAAGTTAAAACATGCAAAGATCAAATCTTTATATATACATACAAACTATATGTATATATATCTTTATAAATATTAAATTTTTATACACTTCCTTATAAAAAACATAAATTTCAAGAAACACGCAACAGAGACATAAACTTTAAATATCTTCTAAAATACTGAATGTGTCAAGAAACTAAAAACGACCCACTTGTTATAAACTTGAAACAAACTTAACCCACCGGCGAAAAAATATTTTCCGACGAAAAAAAATTTTCCAGCGAAAGTGTGCTGACAGTGAAAAAGACAGGAAAAAATGGTTGGTTTTTTATAATGTTTAAATAGTGACGAATGAGAGAGGTTTATGCTGGAATGATACTTTTTTGTTGTTGCTTGAGGAACTTAAAGATGAGTTTATGGCCGTACGATTTGGGGTTTGAGTTCCGAATGTTCCATAGTTTAGATTCGGATCTTTTGTTAGTTTGTTTGTGTTTCTTTGCTTCATTTTCATTGGTTTAAAAGGTACTTTATAGTTAGGTCCTTGTAGAATACAAAAAGTTACTGGTTGATCCTTTAAGCATAATAACGACAACAACAATACCTAATCTCGTCAGAGCGATAGAGCATGGTACGGGGGAACTACGATTTAGACAGTTTTACCCTTAAAGAGCTAGGTGCAATGCAACCCAATAATATGTTATTGGGTTGGCACTTTAGCACACGCCACCGCTATAACTAAAATGCTCTTTTCACATCTAACTGTTATAGGCGCCATTGGGTCATATTTTCTTTTTCTTTTCCACCAAAAATAACTACTCACTCAAAAAAAAAAAAAAAAAGGATAACACTCGCCATTTGCATGGTTATTTGACGGATAACATGGCTATGGCTATTGGGGCATAGGGAAAAAATTGCCCAATAACGTGTTACTTAACACTGCACCGGGCACTCTTAGAGAGCTAGGTGCAGTGGCAATCTAATAACTGTTACTTGGTTGTCACATCAGCACACACCTAATAACACCACTATAACTAAAACACCTTCTCCAATTATAAAAGTTATAGATGCTAGTGCGTCCCATAACACACCAATACACCATCCAAAATACCTCCGCACACTAAAAAAAAAAAAGCGATCGTGCTCGCCAACCCAATCACTTTTTTCCCAATAACATGGCTATGGTTATTGGGGCGGTGCAGTGTGGCTATGCCATTGGGTAAAAAAATCGCTTATAACACGCCATAGCACCCTTGCACCGTGCTCTCTTACAGTATGAAGATTGCTTACAGGATATAGTTAACAAAAGGGTTGGCTAAATATATCTTTAGTGTAATGATTTATTATGGTTTTGTTTTTAACATGAATGCCTTTAGTTAGGAGTAACTCGAGAAAAACCCTTAAAATATAAAATTGAACTAGTACATAGTTACACTGTCTAATAGGCTTTAGCAAGAATCGGTGTTGGTATGGTGGAATTCAGTTAGTGTGATGCAAGGTAAATTGGTTTCGGTCTAAATTTCAGTTTTGAATGCGAGTAGCCAAGTACCATCATGGCATCATGTGCTTGCCATGTGAATGCAATTTACGCTTTTAATTCGTACTCGTCATTTTGTCACGTACACGGACGTAACGACTAGTGACTAATAGCATCCATGCTAGAACGGAATCTGTAAAAAGAAATACAACGTTACTACTTTAGAGCTGAGTTTGGTTAACCTCTTTAGATGAGTGACCAGATACACGTGTTATATATGGTATACTACAAGGACCAAAGTGTAGTTTATATCTATATACTGTAATTATTTAATCATTAAGGTTTTATTGTTTGACAAATGGAACCGCATCTTTTTAATTGTCTGATACAAACTATGTGATCATATAAATTGCAATCATGCCCTTCTATTCTGTGTACGTTTGAATTTTACCAAAAGAGTCATATTCTTTAAAGTAATTCTACCATGACTTTGACGTAATGTTTATAAAAATGTCTTGTATTGTACAATACGTTTCTTTCATATTATGGAATATGACATCCGTGTGCACTAGTGGTTAGATATAAGTTAGTTCGAATTTAAACATGTTCAAGTGCTTTTTGTTTTTCACAAGCGATTTAAAATTTAAAAGAAAACAAAGCTTAACATACTTACTATTTTGTAGAATAGGATGCTTGGATTGAAAGTAAGCTTTCGATGAGATTATAACATATACTTCCTTTCACGAATCATTTCAGCTCTTAATGCTTTATAAAGATTTTCAAAGTTACGATATGGGTTGACAAATATCCATAACTTTATCGTGTAAAAAAAAAAAAAAATCTCAGAGGTAAAAACAAGACTACTTTATCTTTGTTATTACATATATTATCGGCGTGATATTCTATCTAAAACCCAAGCGTTATTGATACAACGTAATTACGTAGATCCATGGCCGTCTCATGGATTTCGGTGGCCCCATGCCATCACCACAAAGAGCCAAAGAGGCCCTTAAACACACATACAAAATACACATGTATCACTAATGCGTGAACTAATTAAACTCAAGCCTCATGTTGTGTATATACATATAATAAAGTGCATGGAATTTTGTGGCCCTCGTTAAGTGGTGACCATGTGCAATGGCACCTCTTGCACTCCCTTAAAACGGCCCTGCGTAGATGATCTAATCATTAGGTTCTCGAATTTTTTATTTGGCTCGATGAAATTCAAAGTTAAATCCATGCAAGTTTTTTTGTTTTCGACTTTAAAATACTGCTCACTAGTAGAAGTATGCATACATCATGATCTAGTTTTAGAACTAATTATTTTTTATTGATTCGGCTATCTACTTATCTCCTTATAGGAAATAAACATGATCAGTTATCAAATGTTGTTAACCACTTAGGTGAGTAAGGAGCTTGGGTAACTATTAAAAGATCTTAAGTTCAATTTCTGTTAGGTGCAAAAAACTTTAAATGGTCAAGCCATCTTCTTAATAAAGGATGGCATTACCATTTTGAGTCTGTGTGACGGTGGTCTCAAATACTGTGAATAAATTTGCAAAAAGGTCGGAAACCATGATTACCAAAAAAAAAAATTGTTCAAACAAAATTTTTTTTCTTGAAGTAAAATATATATATAAAGTACCTAGTTAGAAGTTCTCAATAAATTGAGGGGCAAAGTAGCAAAATACTATCCAGGTTGGGCACCAACTGTCAAATGGGGACCCAGGTTCGACTAAATGTTGACAGGCCCAAGTGGCAATATGTTCATTTGAGCTGGCTAAAATAGTCAAGTAATTAAGACTATTCCTTCTTAGTGTATAATTAGACAACAAAACATATGTAATGGGTTTCTCTAATCAAGTAATCATTTTCATAGTTATACATGCATGTTTAGGAATGTTAAATGACTTCAAATGATTATATTTGTACGTTAGCTAGTAGTATTAGGATGGNCGTATAAAAATAGACGAAAGCGTTAAAAAAATGGCGAAAACGTAAAAAAAACAGACCAAAAGGTAAAAAAAACAGACGAAAACGTAAAAAAAGGACGAAACGTAAAAAAAACGGGTGAAAACGTAAAAAACTGATGAAAACGTAATAAAACGGGCGAAAACATAAAAAACAGATGAAAAAGTAAAAAAACGGACGAAAACGTAAAAAATTGTCGAAAACGTAAAAAAACGTGTGAAAACATAAAAAAACGAAAACGTAAAAAAACAGACGAAAACGTATAAAAATGTGTGTATTGAAATATTTTAAAAACGTGCATAAAAACGTGTATACAAATGTGTGTATAAAAATCCGTATAAAAACATGCATAAAAACGTGTATAAAAACATGTGTATAAACGTGTATAAAAAGGTGTATAAAAACGTTTATAAAAATGTGTGCAAAAACGTGTAAAAAACATACGTAAATTTTAAAAATAATAAAAGTCATCTAACTTGTTACTTTTTGTCATTGTATGTAGCCACTATAAATGATCGTTAGTCTAAAGGACTAATATTGCAATGATAGACCTAACGATCGTTAGTTTAACCTCCCAAGCAGGTTAAACAAGTCACAGCTACACGCAATGAACGGATTTTGCAAGTTCATTGACAGATTGGGAAGAAAAAAAAGAATGCTACATACAATGGTAAAAAGTGGCAAGTTAAATATATTTTCAGGTAATTTGCCCTATTAGGATTTCTAGTTTTTTGTTATTTACTAGTAAAAAGTTTCCATGTATTTTATATGAAAATACATGTATCAAAGAAATTAATCATTTTTGAACATGAGTTATCAAGAAACGAATGAGTTTTTCTATTCTTGTTAAGTGAGGATGGATTTTGACTTAGATGTACGCGACTTAACTGAGGTATCTTTGTGACCTTTGTCGACCTTTCATGACACATCCAGATTAGTAACTAGTGATTTTTGAGATGTAAAGCTCTTATGTGACATAAGGTGTCTTACCGCTAGTCTATTTGACAGCGACTAAGCGTTACCTTGCAACAAACTAAAGTATCTTGTACAATATGTTTGGTGGTGGTTATGTCTTACCATGTGAAACATTACTAGTTACAATAACCCTAACAAATAAAGGTTTTCTGGATTTTGTGTTAGTAGAAGGCATTTTAGTTGGTCACTTAGATAATTTGTCACAAATATTTGGAAAAAAAAAAAAAAAAAAAAAAAAAAAAAAAAAAAAAAAAAAAAAAAAAAAAAAAAAAAAAAAAAAAAAAAAAAAAAAAAAAAAAAAAAAAAAAAAGAGTAGTATTTGATAACCTTTGGCTTTCATAATTTATGATTTAATATATCACATTCATCACACTTAGGAAGAAAAATATAACTGAGTCAAGATTATAGATCGTGATTCGTGTCTAACTTTCAAAGACAACTACAATCTTACATATTTTTAAATAGCCAATATATTTATTAAAATATGACAGATAACAGGTTATTTGGCATAAACTAACATAATAAACACTCTACGTGCCTCTAGTTTGCTATATTTTGATGAGTAAAATGCGTGTGTTTTTGCGATATTTGCGTATCGATTTGTTTATACATAAAGTATTGTTAAATATAAAATATAGAAAAACAATGTGGCTCTATAGTCTGTAAGACGACAACCGAGATATAACATTGGACCCATGTGAAATCTCGATTGTGATATAAATCAATGAACCAATATGTAACATCAAATTCAAATCTTTGTATACAATAGCTAGTTTCTTGTTCAAAAAGCATTGCATTTTTTTTGGTTGTTCAAAAATGGCAAGTTCTTTGTTAAAAGAATTATGTTTCTTACTATAGATAACTACATAGACTAGTGGTTGGGCTCTTTGATATTCTTACCATTTTAGGTTAAATTTCATTTCTTTTTGGTAGTCACGGAAATTGTCACTAGGTTACTTGGTTAGTCCGCGTACATTTTAAACTTGTTCTATTTAAGTAACCTGAGCGTGTAAAACCTCATCTGATACCTGTTTTCCCTTCCCAGGTACTCCTTCAATTCATTCCCAAAGTAAATATACACTTTCAAATTGCACAAAGTTTTAGAAATTCTCACTAACTACATTTTTCACCAATAAAATATCACCTCCACCCTCTAAAATCTATTTTGATTTGTTGAAACACAAAGTGGCATGAACACTTATTTTGAGAATGCCCAAAATAAAAATTTGGACAAGTATTTTGAAACGAAAGGAGTAACTTCAACATAAAAAACCTCATCCATTACCTGTTTTCCTTTCCCAAATAACTTGAATGTGAAAAACCTCACCCATTGCATGCATGTTCACTCTACATAATTAAGGGGGTGTTTCTTTTTTTTCCTTAGCTAAGGTCATGTGGGTTCCACGTTCTATATGAGTGTCTTAATGGGGGGGGGGATCATATTTATATGCCTTGTGGATATAGAGGCATTAGTGGAAAAATGTGGGCTCCACATAAAAAAAACATTATTAAATACTTTGGGTGGACCCATTTCCTTAGCTAAGGGAAAAAGAAACACCCCAAGTGGCACTTCTTTTGGTCAAAGTTCTTAGGTATTTCTATTGGATATACAAAGAATATACCTACTTGAAGAATTCTGCAGCTAGTAATCATTGTTCTTCATTTGGCCCTAATTTAATATACAATAAAGTTTTGAATATCTTAAGGGCATGTTTGGTAGAGAGAATTTCAGAGAATAGAAATGAAACAGAGAATATAAATTCTGAGAATAGAAATCAGTAGAGAATTTCGTTCAATTCTAATGTTTGGTAAAACCTAGGGGTGGCAATTCGGGTCAGGTTCGGGTTGGCGGGTTCGGGTTGTCAGGTTGGCGGGTTAGAAAACCCTAACCCGAACCTGACCCATTTAAATTATCGGGTCAGGTACGTCAACCCTAACCTGTTTACACGTAACCCGAACCTGACCCATTTAACCCGTATATATACTTGGGTTGACGGGTTAAATAGGTTACATAGGTTGAATATGTTAAATGGGTTTCGGGTTGACCCATTTAACCCGTTTTATATACAAAAGTTAGCACATTACACGAGTTAAATGGATTAGTGGGTCGACCCTTTAACTCATTTAACCTGTATATTTAAATATAAAAATTTTTAATTTAAGAAAAAAAATCTTAAACGGGTTGACGGGTCGACCTGTTTATTTTATTCCCAACCTGAACCTGACCTGTTTAATAAACGGGTTAGATATGTCGACCCAAACCTGACCCGAAATCTATTTAGCTCAACCCGAACCTGTTAATTTTCGTGTCGGTTTCAGGTCGGGTTTCNATTTAACCCGTATATATACTTGGGTTGACGGGTTAAATAGGTTACATAGGTTGAATATGTTAAATGGGTTTCGGGTTGACCCATTTAACCCGTTTTATATACAAAAGTTAGCACATTACACGAGTTAAATGGATTAGTGGGTCGACCCTTTAACTCATTTAACCTGTATATTTAAATATAAAAATTTTTAATTTAAGAAAAAAAATCTTAAACGGGTTGACGGGTCGACCTGTTTATTTTATTCCCAACCTGAACCTGACCTGTTTAATAAACGGGTTAGATATGTCGACCCAAACCTGACCCGAAATCTATTTAGCTCAACCCGAACCTGTTAATTTTCGTGTCGGTTTCAGGTCGGGTTTCGTGTCGGGTTAGAAATTGCCACCCATAGTAACAACAGAGACTTAACCCGAGAAATGAAAAAAAAAAAAATTATTTGTTGACTTTTAAAAAAAAAATTATTTTTTCTAAATAACAATTCTAAAAAAATATATTTATAAAAAATATTTTTTTTATAAATTATATTTTTTTTAATTTATTTTTTTAAAAAAATTATTCAAAAAAAAACTTATTTTTTAAAAAAATTTTAATTTATTTATAAAAATTATTTAAATTTTTTTATTTTTTTCAAAATAACAATTCTAAAAAAATATATTTAAAAAAAATATTTTTTTAATTTATTTTAAAAAAAACTTATTTTTTAAGAAATTTATTTAAAAAAATTAATTTATTTTTTTAAATTTATTTTTTATAAAAATTATTTAAAAAAAATTATTTTTTGTAAATAACAATTCTAAAAAAATATTTTTTTTTAAATTATTTTTTATAAAAAAATTATTTTTAAAAGAAAAATATTTTTAAAAAACCTAAAAAAAAAAAGAAAAAAAAAAAAAAAACCTCAATTCTCCAAATTCTCCACCAAAATCATGGAAATGGGAGTAACCAAATTACACTACCCAATTCTCTCCAACTCTCTACTAATTTCTCCTCAATTATTCACTTTTTTTAATTCTCTCTACCAAACAAGAGAATTTAATCAAATTCCATTTCTCTCATTTCTTTTTTCTCTACCAAACGCACCCTAAGGATATACCCAAATGAGAATTAACTGGCATGAAGACATAAACTCATAAAGGCTTGAGTGTCGTGGTGTTCTAAGATACGGGAATGATTGATGGTCGAACCAATATGCTTAGGAAACTTTTCAAAAGGTTTAGTTTAAAGGCAAAGATGATAATAGTCTAGTAACGACCGCTGGCGTACATGATACTGGTTTAACGAGGCCACCAAATTGGTTAATCACCTTGATAATAAACAAGGTTTACTCTACTTGTGCTTCGCGTAAGGATGAAATTACGATTTCACTCAAGTTTGATACCCCTCAGTTCCAAAGAACTGTTCACTCACATCGTAAAGTCGTAACAACTTTTATTTAACTTAAAATCTCTAGTCTCGTGTTATACTGATTTACTTGAAAACGTTTTTATATATGTATTTTAAAAACTCTTTGAAGTTTTATTTACACATTCAAGTACTATATTTGAATTCTAATTTCATTAGTCACCTTGCAAAAAGACAATGTTGCCTTGGCCCCATGAATACAGGTGAGAAAAGATTTGAAAAGCCTGAAGTCTCTTTCTCACCAAAGCTTGAAAATGGCGTGTCTACGTAAGCCACCCATCCATTGTTTAAAACTTAAAGATATTTCTTAATAGTTTTAAAACATGTAGATTAGTAAATATTATAAATTTATAATAACAGTTACAAATACCAAATATGTTGATTACGAATTAAAAGTGAACACATGTTAGAAACAAGCTGGTCATTTGTCGAATAGTTCTAAGTTTTATATATCGAGTCAGATTTTATTAAAGACACGTATATATGAAAGCTCAAAACGTGTAATAAGCCTCTTTGCGGGCATACGAGGTTTTTGTGGTTTATCGTTAAATATACGTGTTGCCGTGTTGGTAGAGCCGTGAGATTATCGGCTAACATTGTTGAGTCTCGAGTTTGTATGACTTATTTACAACCTTTTACAAGAATCAAAGATGCCATATTTCTAAGCAACTTAAAAAATTTAGTACTTAAATTACTTCAAGACATAAAAGGTAATGTCTCGTGAGATGAGGAATCATTTCCAAAAAGTGATTGGCTAAAATTGCACTCAAATGGCAACTCAAGACATTCAGTTTATGTTTATCAAAAAAAATAAAATAAAAAATAAAAAACAGTTTATGCACCCATGTGAATATGTACATGATAAATGCCCCGTTAGTTGATGTAATGAGTTTGTTGGGTTGTTATACGTGCTTTTCATTAGAATAGTTTTTTTTTTTTCTTTTTTTTTTTTTTTTTTTTTTTTTTTTTTTTTTTTTTTTTTTTTTTTTTTTTTTTT
>LBNU01005406.1:47711-59000 GCA_014162995.1 Artemisia annua | reverse complement strand
TTATTGGAATTTTATTCGTATCGTGGATTTTTATATGAGATATATGCTATGGATATTATTTACCTCGTCTAGTAGGCACTACGTTGACTCCGGCACTAGAAAAACCTAACGAGTTAAATCTTTTGAATAATGGTCGCGTTTAAACGATGAGTGAACGTTTTATCCTTTATATGAATCGGGAAGTGTTTTGGGAGTTAATGATGGCTTATAAAAATATATTTCGGCGACGTTTAATATTTTTGAAAGTAAATAAGCGTGTTACGGGAAAACCGGTTAATAATATTCACCTAAACTAAAAAGTTATTGTGGTTCATTTTGGAAACATGAAACTTTAGGGGCCAATGTGTAATTTTCGGGTATAATACCCTTTTCCCCTAACCCTAACCTCATATTATACCAAAATCCACCACACCTCTTCTCCCTCCTCTTGTCACCGCCGGCTACCACCCGCAACACCACCACCACCAAAAGAATCCCCATCATCTTCTTTACTAGATCTACTATACCACGCGCCCAAAACTCGTGTTTTGAGCTCGTTAATCACCAAACGCGCCACCTTTTTCCGTGTTTAGTTCGAGTTTTGTGTTCTTGCTTGTGAAACCGAAGGTAAGACGAGCCACAAGGAAGTTGTGACTCGAATTCGTATAAAAACGTGACCAAGAGGTCACGTATCTCATTTTGTTCGGTTGGGTTTTGATTCAAAACTAAAGATAAATTGGGTTTATGTAAAAAGAAAAAGAAAACCGTAATAATAAATTAGTTGGTATCCGTGTTTGGGTCGATTCGTGCTCGGATCTATATGGGTTCGTGTAGTGTTTGCTAGTTTTGATGTTTTGGGTTGTTTGGATTCGAATGATTTCATTTGGTTTGAAGCCGAGACCCTTCGGTCTCGAGCTCGTGGTGTTTGGTTCGTTCCGAGAAACCTAGCCGAGACCCCATGGGTTCGGCAATGGTTTTCCTTGTCGAGTTTTCATTATCGTTGGTACTAATTGTTATTGATTGGGTTATGAGGACCTTGAGGTCCGTTTGGTATGGTTGTGGCTCGATGAGAGCTAGCCGAGACCCCAGTGGGTCCTCGGGTTACTTGCGTGGCTCGTGAAACCAAGCCGAGACCCAAGTGGGTTTCTTGACTTGAGTTCGGCCTGTTTATTTGACTCGAGGCTTTTGGTTCTCGAGGTTTGGTCATTGATATTGGTTGTGATGTTTTCTTGTTGCTACTATTATTGTTGTTATTGTTGTTGTGGCCGAATGGAGTAATAAGGAGGCCGAGACCCTCGTGGTCTCGGCAATGGTTGATACGACATTAGTTTGAAGGAGATAGGTTAGTTGGGTACCGTAGTCGGACCCGGAGCTTGTAGTTTGTTTGAGTGGTTTGATGTGGATTTGTAGACGAGGCTTGATATGAGTACTGCATATCACCCCCAAACCGATGGACAAAGTGAGAGAACTATTCAGACTTTGGAGGATATGTTACGTGCATGCATAATAGACTTTGGTAAATGCTGGGAGAAGTATCTACCCCTTGCGGAATTCTCTTATAACAATAGCTACCACACAAGTCTTAAGGCTGCACCATTCGAAGCCTTATATGGTCGTAAATGCCGTTCGCCTATTGGTTGGGCTGAAGTTGCAGATAGCCAACTTACAGGTCTCGAGCTTATACTGGGAAACTACTGAGAAAGTGACTCAGATTCGTGATCGATTACAAGCAGCTAGAGATAGACAGAAAAGTTACGCCGATCAGAGACGTAAACCCTTAGAATTCCAGGTTGGAGACAAAGTGATGCTGAAGGTCTCACCTTGGAAGTGAGTGATATGTTTCGGGAAACGTGGGAAACTCAACCCCCGCTACATTGGGTCGTTCCTCATTCTAGAAAGAATCGGACCCGTAGCTTATCGGTTAGAGTTACCACAGGAATTGAGTAAGGTTCATGATGTATTTCATGTGAGTAATTTGAAGAAGTGCCTTTCTGATGAAACACCGGTGATACCGATGAAGGATATTCGTGTTGATGAGAAATTGAACTTTGTGGAGGAACCGATTGAGATTTTGGATCGAGAGATTAAGCGACTCAAGCGTAGTCGCATCCCGCTCATCAAGGTTCGTTGGAATTCCCGTCATGGACCGGAGTTCACGTGGGAACGAGAAGATTAGTTTCGAAAGAGATATCCGAAGCTTTTCACTTTGTAGATGGATTGTTCCGAGAGAAACCCGGGACGGGTTTCTTCTGAGGCGGGGAGGATGTGACAACTGGCAAATTAGGGAGCTATTTTAAAAATCCGCATTTCTTTAAAAATCTAACGATATGAAACATGTGCAATATATTTCTATTGGAATATGTCTATTATGAATTGGTGACTTGATTCTATGAAATCTTATTGGAATTTTATTCGTATCGTGGATATTTATATGAGATATATGCTATGGATATTACTTACCTCGTCTAGTAGGCACTACGTTGACTCCGGCACTAGAAAAACCTAACGAGTTAAATCTTTCGAATAATGGTCGCGTTTAAACGATGAGTGAACGTTTTATCCTTTATATGAATCGGAAAGTGTTTTGGGAGTTAATGGTGGCTTATAAAAATATATTTCGGCGACGTTTAATATTTTTGAAAGTAAATAAGCGTGTTACGGGAAAACCGGTTAATAATATTCACCTAAACTAAAAAGTTATTGTGGTTCATTTTGGAAACATGAAACTTTAGGGGCCAATGTGTAATTTTCGGGTATAATACCCTTTTCCCCTAACCCTAACCTCATATTATACCAAAATCCACCACACCTCTTCTCCCTCCTCTTGTCACCGCCGGCTACCACCCACAACACCATCACCGCCGACCTACAAGCAACACCACCACCACCAAACGAATCCCCATCATCTTCTTTACTAGATCTACTATACCACGCGCCCAAAACTCGTGTTTTGAGCTCGTTAATCACCAAACGCGCCACCTTTTTCCGTGTTTAGTTCGAGTTTTGTGTTCTTGCTTGTGAAACCGAAGGTAAGACGAGCCACAAGGAAGTTGTGACTCGAATTCGTATAAAAACATGACCAAGAGGTCACGTATCTCATTTTGTTCGGTTGGGTTTTGATTCAAAACTAAAGATAAATTGGGTTTATGTAAAAAGAAAAAGAAAAACATAATAATAAATTAGTTGGTATCCGTGTTTGGGTCGATTCGTGCTCGGATCTATATGGGTTCGTGTAGTGTTTGCTAGTTTTGATGTTTTGGGTTGTTTGGATTCGAATGGTTTCATTTGGTTTGAAGCCGAGACCCTTCGGTCTCGAGCTCGTGGTGTTTGGCTCGTTCCGAGAAACCTAGCCGAGACCCCATGGGTTCGGCAATGGTTTTCCTCGTCGAGTTTTCATTATCGTTGGTACTAATTGTTATTGATTGGGTTATGAGGACCTTGAGGTCCGTTTGGTTTGGTTGTGGCTCGATGAGAGCTAGCCGAGACCCCAATGGGTCCTCGGGTTACTTGCGTGGCTCGTGAAACCAAGCCGAGACCCAAGTGGGTCTCTTGACTTGAGTTCGGCCTGTTTATTTGACTCGAGGCTTTTGGTTCTTGAGGTTTTGGTCGTTGATATTGGTTGTGATGTTTTCTTGTTGCTAATATTATTGTTGTTATTGTTGTTGTGGCCGAATGGAGTAATAAGGAGGCCGAGACCCTCGTGGTCTCGGCAATGGTTGATACGGCATTAGTTTGAAGGAGATAGGTTAGTTGGGTACCGTAGTCGGACCCGGAGCTTGTAGTTTTTTTGAGTGGTTTGATGTGGATTTGTGACGGGGATTATTTTGAACTTTGATGATACATATTTGGACTTGTGAACTTTGAGCGACGTCGAGGTCACCTTGACTTTTTAGTCAACGGTTGATTTCGACAACCGCCTTGACATTTGGATTTGGACAATGGACCGAGAAGTGATGACTCGGACTTGTGACTCACATATTTTATAACTCGAACATATTATAAAACTCGTCATAACTTATATATCGATATAAACATTCATTTATATATATATAAATAGAAACGTGTAAACGTGATTGTATATATATATATACATGGATGTGTATATAATAAATAAGAAATCACGAGGACGAAATAATAACGTTAACGATAGATATTAGATTAATAACTTGGTGTAATATCGTCGGAAACCTTATTATATTTTTATCGTATAAATGAAACGATCAAGTTGGAAAGGGAATTGTTTTACGAAATATAACGAGTGTTTGGAAATGAAACAAGACCTTGCGAGTTATAAAATATTGAGGGCACTTGAATCCAAGTTCGACCATTTTATCCCTTGTCGATTATTGGTGCTAGTCACGGATATGTGACGTCAATACACCCAATCTATATAACTATTTAACTTGTTTATTCGACGGATTAAATGAGGCTTATTTAGTTATATCGAAGGAGTGATTAACGGATATTATATCCTACGACGCCTTAGGTCGTGGTAGGAGTTTGGGAACGATAAGTTAATAAATACCTTTGCGAAGTTATCGAGTTGACGAATTCGATAGATTTCGGGAACTTATTTATAACGCTTATTAAACTCAAATAACTCACCATGTAGAACTTTATGTGATATGTGATTTAGGTTTTGAGTATAATCTTGGAAGAATATATTAGGTAAATAAATTATGGAGGGTTATCAAGTCGACGGATTTGATAAACTTCGATGATTTATTTAAATGATATATTGGACTAACATTAGACTCGTAGGTTGTTACTATTATATCTTATGGTTGTGATTTCTTGGTTGAGTGTGTCGACCCTCCACCCGCATGGATACCAAACACCAAACTAACATGAGAATATCGAGAGAAATGAATTTTTGGAAAATAAAAAGGAATACGTTCGGGATTGGGAATATTTAACTTTTGAGGAAATAATCCTGAAGCGAGTTTATATTGTTAGGAAGTGCCGAGTCCGTAGTTGCTGTCTTTTGAGTTGTGATACGTCTTACTACTACCGACTTCTTTGTGCTGATATCTGGACTTGAGGTGAGTCATAGCCCCACTTTTTCTCTTGAACTTTGTTTTCAATACTTGGGGTGAGAAACGTGCAAAACTGTTTTACGTGGACTATTATCGCGTTTATTATCTTTAAACTTGCTATGCTTATGGAACTAGGATATTGCATCTACCTTAGTCACATAGTGGACCATCGCGTGGACTAGCCTTGGTTAGATGAATGACATCAACCCTAGTCACATAGTGAACTACCGCATGTGGACTCGATAAGGTTAATTTAAATAGCCATAGTGTGATCACCTATAGGACTTAATATATGTTTATTGATTATTTGTGTTATGCGGAATTGATTTGTGAGGATTGGATACCTATAGGCCCTATGAGTTTTAGGGTGCCCCTATAGGGCTTTGATGCACGGAAATTACCCGAAAAGCCTAGTCTAGCTAGCAAGCGTTTTGCGTATATGTCCAATTGATTTGATTATGAATATAAACCTATGATCTCACCAGCGAAAGCTGACTTTGAGCGCGTTTTCTCAGGTAATTAAGTAATAATTCGGATGCTTGGATTGGAGGCTTGGCATGGCAACATGGTTATGGATCTAATTTTTCTAAAAACTCTGATATGTATTGTGGACCTACCTTTATTTCTTTTGGGCCTTACTTTGGTGAATTTGGGATGAATGTAAACTTTAAAACCCCTCTTGGATGTGTTTTTACTCATGTTTACTTTATCTCGTTCTTTTATGACTTTTGTTGGATACCAATCCCCGTAGCACCCCGAAAGCTTGAATAGTCTTCCGCTGTACCAAATTTTGGGGGTGTTACAGATTGGTATCAGAGCCAAGGTTATAGAGAACTAGGTAATAAACACCTAAACTATAACCGAATTTTTATTAGAAAACGATCCTCGACCAATGCCCGCCAGCCCGCCAAGCCGAAGTATCTTCGATTTATTGAGGTATTATGAGATAATGATTAGATATGAGATTTTGAGATGATTTGAGACTCTTGAGTATCTTGATTATGTGATATGATGGTGTTTTGAGGAATTATATGGCTTAATTGTTTTATAAATGTTTAGTAATGCGGTATTTGAAACCTTTCTTGAAAGTATATGATTGGGATCTTATAATGATTTTAATACGATATTTTGAATTCGCGATTTAGTTGTTTTGAAACACTTACACCTACCCTACGCCGTTGTCACAGACTATGGCCCCTCCTACGCTCGATGTTACTGAGGATGTTCTTGTTGATCCCTTCAGCACCGCACCGATTACCATGGCTCCTGACGATCCCTACAGGATTGCCATGCGTTCCGTTACTACATCACCGACAGCATCTATTTCTGCGCCACCTGCTGTATCTACTTCTCAGGGACCCTCATCTTCTCTAGGGCTCCCTGGTACTTCGAGACAGCTTACTCTTCACTAGGCTTTAGCTCGAGTGGCTCCACGTTTCGCCCACCGAGCTACGGCACGCATGTCTGTATGTCCTCCACCACCACCCATGCATTTAGATGTTCACACTCTTCTGTCAGATGCACCACCTACATCATCGCGTCGTTGCCCTAGATCACCTACAACCTCACCACACGATTCGCCTTTGAGGAGACGTCGATTGATGGAGTACCCCTCCGAGGAGGAGGAGGAGGATGACGATCCTCAGGAGGATGATGAGGAGGATGATCCCCAGGAGGATGACGATCCTCCGGAGGAGGATGATCCTCAGGAGGAGGAGATACCTGATGATGATGGTTTGCCAGCACCGCCTGATTCTCCGATACACCCGTTAGAGCCGGTTTCACCTGATCACCCATTCATGATTGATTCACCACCTGGTAGTCCCGTGGCATCGGACGCGCTATCTGAGACATCTGCTGAGTCTGCAGAGTTAGGTGAGACTGGCAGGATTTGGGCTCGACTTATGGAGTTAGGTGAGAGGATTACGCATATGACTGATAGGATTGATAGGGTGATTGTTGATTTTATTGGTGAGTTGAGGGTTGATTTGGTTACTGCTGGGAGGAGAATTACGGAGATGAGGAGAGATATGATGGAGATTCATGAGCATATGGGCAGCTTACAGAGAGGGTTCCTTACGGCACGCGAGGCTGATCGCAAGCTGTGGAAGAGGAACTCAGGGCTGGAGAGAGAGGTCGCAGACCTCAAGAGAGATGCTGATGCACATAGAGTTGAGATGGGATCGATGTGGAGAGAGCTGGATGGTTTGAGGCAGGAGTTGAGGAGTCTACGCCAGCGTAGTGGCTAGATAGTGGGATTTTGTTGTTTTGTTGCTTTCTATACCGAGGAGTGTTCGGTTAGAAAAGCTAGTTTTTTTATGTTGATGTATTTCCGTTGGTTGTTTGTCTCGTTTGAGAACGATTAGTATCTTTCATGTCTACTATTGTTGGAGCGATGTCTTGATCGCTACTTGTATGGATGATGTTTAATATTACTATATGACGTTATGTGGTTTTGAGTGTCATGGAAATTGAGTTCCTATTCGCTTTATTGTTGTTTTGTGGTGTATTGTTGATATTCTTCTGATGTCTTGGTTTCATGTATATCGATTCATGTTGAGTGTATGGTAAGTGATGTCAGGGAACTTATGAACCTTGTGTGATGTTTCAGATCAATGGCTGTACGACGAAACCCTGTCAGAGCTACTCGATCTGGTACTGCAGCGGCTACCCCTGGTTGCCAAGGACGCCGTCCTACTCGGAATGTCGAAACCCCTACTCCTGACAACCTGGACACCACCAACCGCAACAACAGGAATCAAAATGTTGATGTTCAGGGAGACAATGGTCATATTCCACCGAATACACCTACTGTGGACCAAGCTATGATCAACCAACTTATGGAGCAACGAGTTGCTTAACTACTAGCTGAGTCGAATCATTCCAACAACTCTGCTGGGAATTTTCCACCTGTTCGTACCAATGGGAGTAACTACAAGGAGTTTCGAATCTGTGGACCCATTGAGTTTGGTGGAACTGAAGGAGTGGTTTACTTGGTCAGGTGGATAGAGAAAACTGAGTCAGTGTTCACTGTCAGTAACTGCGCGGAGAATGCGAAGGTCAAGTTTGCTTCTTTTACTTTCAAGGATGAAGCGTTGACTTGGTGGAACACTTACCGAAATTCGGTTGGGAGTGATGTGGCCTATGCCATGACTTGGGAGCAATTTAAGTCCTTGCTGATTCAGACTTACTGCCCAAGAAATGAGGTTAAGAAGCTGGAAATCGAGTTTTGGAATCACAAAGTGAAGGGTACCGATATGATGACTTACAATCGTCGTTACCAGGAGTTATCCTTGCTTTGCCCGGATATGGTTAAGACTGAGGCTCAAAGGATTGAGCGATATACTGATGGGTTGCCTGTGACTACAAGGAACGACGTGATTGCGGCTAGGCCTGCAAACGTTCGTGAGGCTATCAGAATTGCTCAGCAATTAAAGGACTCGTTGGTACTGGCAGAAGCAGGGAAAGAAAAGAATGGAAAGAGGAAAAAGGACCATCACTCTAAAGGCAATGAACACCGTAACAAGCGACAAGATGTTGCTAAAGCTTATGCTATGGGGGATGGGAATAAGAAGAATCAAAACGATGATGCACCCAAGTGTGGTCGTTGTTACAAGAATCATCATGGGCGATGTGATATGATGTGTCAGAATTGTTCAAGGAAAGGACACATAGCTAGGGATTGTAGGGCTCGACCCCTTGCTATGGTACAAGCTACTCCTGAAGCTTGGAGTAAGGCAAATGTTACTTGCTTTGGATGTGGAAAGAAGGGACACTATAGGAATGAGTGTAGGGAATCGGGGAACCGAGGATATCAAGGATCCGGTGGTAATGGATATAATCATGGGAACCGTGGAGCTAGAGGAAACCATGGACGTCAGGACAATGAGGACCAACGTGTGGAAGCAGGAGCTGCTCATGGGAGAGTGTATGCAATGGGAAACGAAAGAGCAGAAGACCCGAACGTCGTTACTGGTACGTTCCTTCTCAATAATCGTTATGCTTCCATACTATTCGATACTGGTGCCGATAGGAGTTTTGTATCCACTACATTTGCACCTCTATTAGGAAAACCCCCGATGGCCTTAGAAATTGGATATGATGTAGAGTTAGCTAACGGAAAAATAGAAAGGATTAAAACCATTATTCGCGGCTGCACATTGAATTTCTTGAATCACCCTTTCAACATAGACCTTTTACCCGTCACATTAGGAAGTTTCGATGTCATCATTGGTATGGATTGGTTGTCGAAGTATCGTGCTCACATACTTTGTGATGAGAAGATGGTGCGTGTACCTTACGGCAAGGAGATTTTATATATACAAGGAGATAGAAAAGGTTTGAGGAGTCCCTCTAGATTAGCGGTCATATCTTGCACTAAGATACCGAAGCTAATGGAAAAAGGATGTTACCTTTTCTTAGCTCATATATCTGCGAAATAAGGGAAGGTGAAGGAAGAAAAGCGTATAGAAGATGTGCCCATCGTTCGTGATTTTCCGGATGTGTTTCCCGATGATTTGCCGGGAATCCCGCCCACTAGACAAGTGGAGTTTCAGATTGAGTTTGTACCTGGTGCTGCACCCGTAGCACGGGCACCTTATCGACTTGCACCTGCCGAATT
Organism: Artemisia annua; assembly: GCA_014162995.1. NCBI lineage: Eukaryota > Viridiplantae > Streptophyta > Magnoliopsida > Asterales > Asteraceae > Artemisia > Artemisia annua. The sequence continues at coordinate 49,364 of LBNU01005406.1, read as the reverse complement.
AGAAGAGTTGTCGAAACAACTGGCGGAGTTAGCCGAGAAGGGATTCATCCGACCAAGTTCTTCACCTTGGGGAGCCCCAGTTCTATTCGTGAAGAAGAAGGATGGATCATTCTGTATGTGTATTGACTATCGTGAACTGAACAAGTTAACGGTAAAGAATAGATACCCGTTACCTAGAATCGATGACTTGTTCGATCAACTTCAAGGATCGAGTGTGTATTCGAAGATTGATCTGAGATCGGGGTATCATCAACTTAGAGTTCGCGAGGAAGATATTCCGAAAACGGATTTTAGAACCCGTTACGGGCATTACGAGTTCCAGGTGATGCCGTTTGGGTTGACTAACGCACCGACTGTATTCATGGATCTCATGAATCGGGTGTGTAAGCCTTACTTAGACAAGTTTGTGATCGTGTTTATCGACGATATTTTAATCTACTCGAAGAGTGAGAAGGAGCATGAGGAGCATCTAAGACTTATCTTAAAACTGCTCAGGAAGGAGAAACTGTATGCCAAGTTCTCCAAATGCGAATTTTGGATTCCGACGGTACAATTCTTGGGTCATGTGATTGATAAACAAGGAGTACATGTAGATCCCGCTAAGATTGAAGCTATTAAAGATTGGGCTGCACCGACAACCCCGACGGAAGTTCGTCAAATTTTGGGTTTAGCTGGTTACTACCGAAAATTCATTGAGGGATTTTCGAAGATAGCAAAGCCGCTAACCAAGTTGACTCAAAAGAATGTTAAATACGAATGGGGAGATAAGGAAGAGGAAGCATTTCAATTACTTAAGAAGATGTTGTGTAGCGCTCCTATCTTGGCATTGCCTGAAGGTAGCGAGGACTTCGTCGTCTATTACGACGCTTCTCATAAAGGTTTGGGAGCGGTTTTGATGCAGCGAGAGAAAGTGATAGCTTATGCTTCTCGACAGCTCAAGAAGCACGAGAATAACTACACCACCCACGATTTGGAGTCAGGTGCTGTGGTTTTCGCTTTAAGGATATAGAGACATTATTTGTATGGGACCAAGTGTGTTGTATTCACTGATCACAAAAGTTTACAACACATCCTGAACAAAAAAGAGCTCAACATGAGACAACGACGTTGGATTGAGTTGCTAAGTGATTACGATTGCGAAATTCGCTATCATCCTGGGAAAGCAAACGTCGTTGCTGACGCTCTTAGTCGGAAGGAGAGGATACCACCGTTACGAGTTAGGTCATTGGGAATGACTATCGTATCGCCGTTACCGTCTCAAATATTAGAAGCTCAAACGGAAGCGATGAAAGCAGGAAACCGACATGCTGAGAATATATTTGGGATGGCAGAAAATGAGAAAGGATTTGTTAAGCGTTCTGATGGAATATTATGCTTTGGAGACCGAGTTTGGGTACCATTGTATGGAGGAACTCGCGAGTTGATTATGCATGAGTCGCATAAGTCAAGATATTCTATCCGTCCTGGATCTAACAAGATGTACCAGGATCTGAAGAAGTTATATTGGTGGCTAAACATGAAGGCAGATATAGCGTTATACGTTAGCAAGTGTTTAACATGTTCGAAGGTTAAAGCAGAACATCAGAGACCGTCAGGTTTATTGACGCAGCCAGAACTTCCAGTTTGGAAGTGGGAGCGGATTACGATGGATTT
>LBNU01005406.1:36798-47012 GCA_014162995.1 Artemisia annua | reverse complement strand
TTTTTAAGTGAAATTGGGATATTGAATAAAGTAGAGGTTTTGTTATGTAAAGTTCTTATTTTTGATGATTTTATGGCTGTAGGTTGATTTCTTATTTGTGTTCAATGGCATTGTGTTGAAAAAGTCTTTATTTGATGTGTGGAATACCTAGGATTAAAGCTGCAAAGATAAGCAATTTTTTACGTTTATTTGCTGTTAGATCTATAAAAATATAGGGGATGTTTGGATCAGCTTATTATTTGTGCTTATTTGAAGATTTGAAATGTTGCGCCTTATTTAAATTCACACGCTCAACTTTAATTGTTGTTAGATCTATAAAAATGTAGGCGATGTTTGGATTAGCTTATTATTCGGGCTTATGAGCTTATATGAAAATTGAAAAAAGCTTATGGCTTATTTAGATCCATTATCTCAAGTTCATATGCTCATAAGACAAAAAAAATAAGCTTTTACGATTTTCCCAATTGAAATATGGCTATAAGTCTGAAAAAATAAGTTAATCCAAACACCCCCGTAGTCTTTTCCATAAGTGCATATAGGTGGAGAACAACAGTAATTATGTTGCTTATCTTGCTGTGAAGGTGGACGCTCCCAAGAAGAAGGTCAAGGAATCAAACATACATGTGTTACAGGTGGTTTATGGGGCAATACAACCTGCAAATGTGCAGCAAGCAGTGGAAAGGAGTTTCACATGGTGTTGCAGAATCATTTTATGGAAGAAACCAAGGACGAAAAGAATGCGTTGGAAGCCTATGTCTATGACATGAGAAACAAGGTATAATTCTAATTTAGTTGCTTTATTACATGAGACATAAGCATCAGTTGTCGCAATATCATAATGTATCGTGCAGTTTGTCGATGTACTCACTCTTCCATTTTATTCATCACTGGATTTCCTTCATTTAAAGTAGTTATTTTACTAGGTTCTTAATACTACATGAAACTACAGATTAATGCAACAGTGGTTGACATACGCAACACAGACGGCTTACGCTGCCTACCTCAGTTGGTCCACAACGGCGTAGGCCAAGAGAACTGGAACCTCTTCATTGGCGAAAGTATAAGGTATTTTATAATCCCTTATTTGTGAGCATTTAACTTCTTTTTACTCTGGGCCATAGAGTACGGCATTTGTAGGTCTAATGCAAAAATCATTGTTATTCAGCATATATTGTTTCGAATCGTGAACACAAAGTTATATCAAAAAGTGTCTTAGGTGGTGCCTCTTAGATCTTATGTTTAGGCTTATCAGCTAATTTCATTTAGCTTATATAGCATAAGCCCGTAATTTCCAGGTTACCGGTTACATGAGGCAAGGGTTGGCCGGTTTGGGAACGGAATGTGTCATTTTTTTGTAGGTCCTGAATCCTAATGGATTGGATTGACTAAACAGTCAAACACCTTTTTCCTTGATTTTTTATTCATAGATAATTTCATATTTGACCCGTTTGACCCTGTGAAACGAAATATAACAAAACCCAACCACGAAAATATTACGAGCTTCCTTGACATTTTTTATGTAAAAAATAACAATTTTTCAGTTTGTAAAAAATTCTTTAACAAGTATGTGGTTTTTTTGTTTATAAATTTATGAATCGTGTTTATTTATGTTTGTTTTTGGGTTTTTTGTTTTTGGGTTGTAAAACACCTGAAGATAACCAAGTCGCTTCGATAAGTTATGCAGATCAGGTCATTTAGATACCGAATTGGTTGGCCAGAAGTGACCAGGGTGCCGTTGCAGTTGTTGAATGCGTCCAGAGGCGGTTTTATGGGTTCCAATACCACCCTGAGGTATAATATTTCTGTGCAAAAATGTTAGTTTCTCTGATTAAGGGTTCTTGGATTAATTGTTAAAATCTAAGGCATTGTTTGTTAAGGTTATTTTTCTCTTATCAGGTATGTTAAGTTAAACGAAAGCGTCGCACCGCCTATGTAATACTTATGGTGACTGCGGTTAGTGGTAGCTTTTTTGTCCTTTAACCTATACTAATTTTGGACAGTTTGCTGTTGTAATAGGTATTAAGAATGGTGTATAAAATGGTTACAGCACCTCGGGTACACGAAATACGACACCACATTCTCTGGCCCAAGGTAATTTACACTCCTATTCTTTCATTAATCTTTTGTTAAGAGGGTGTTTGGAATTGTGTTTTAATAACAATGAATATGTTATTGACTACTAAGTAAGTTTAAATAATATTACTCAATTTATTGGCAAACCGCTAACCATTAACAACGGGGTACTCAATAGGTATAACATATCTCTTAACATGACACATGCGTTATTTTTGTTTATTGTGCTGTTATGTTTGCTACAAGGCCGATTACTGCCACTTAATAAGATTTTTATGAACATTTTTGATACATTGCCCGGATTACTTTTCTTTACCTTTGAAAGAATGTACACGTGTTGATTCCAGTATATCTCATTTATTGTAAAAATAAAATGGACTATGTTGCTAGGGGCTTGAGGTAGAACATGTTTCTAATTGGTAGGCTATATACGAGAAACTTAACTATGACGTTTTAGTTGGTACTGTTTTTATCTCGGCTGCTACACAATGTAGTTAAAAAAAAAGGTAAAGGTATGGATATCACTTCTTCTAGACCCAAAGCGTGGCCTCTTGAAACGACAACTTGCCAAAACATTGAGATGAACCACACTAAATATTGGTAGAATGTTAGAAAATTTAGTACTTCTTAATACTTTGGTTTCCAACATTCAGTTTAACTATTCTAGAAAAAATGCTCGCTGATTGGTGGTGTTGTCGTGACGGTGTATGTATTTTATAGCAAAGTATATAGACGACATAATAGCATTCATGTTCAATCAGGCTTTGTAGAGTATACATACGAGTTGGTAGTAGTGCTGTTGAATCAGCTTGGTGTTTGGTTATCAGATGTGTATGCTTTTTCAATTTATTGGTTTCTGTTTCTATTAGTTATACTATGACTATGTTATTGTTGTTGATGCTGTGTTGCACATGGATCTAATTGCTAAGTGAACCTTTTTGTCTTACTTTGTAGATTCCTCACTCGACGGCTACTGAATACAAATGGTCCAGCCTATCAATGAACGAGAGGATAGCTGACAGTGCCTATGATGGTGTGGTGCTGTGCGAGATAGGTTGGTAAACTTATCATGTCTAATTGGCAAAATAGGCGGGTAGGACAGAATGGGTTTACGTTTTACGCACATAGTAGCTTAGAAATGCCTGTACAACGTATAGATATTGTAAATCAGACTTAGGATCAAATGAGAAGAAACCTTAAAATGAGAAGGATGAAAAATATCTATAAATACACATTAGAGATGCGTCGACTTGAATTAGATGCATCCTTAAATTTTTATATGCACCATAATATATTTTCTAGCTAAAAATTAGATGCATATACATATATTAGACGCATTTCATCAAGTTAGACGAATCCTATATATTTTTCGTCCTCTGCGGGCCAAATTTGTTGTTAGTAATACTATGCATCGTTTTCACTTCAAAATCACTTTCGAAACTAAGTGAGATGCATCTAAATGAATAGAGGTGTATCTAATTCAAGTCGATGCATCTCAAATATGTGGTTATAGTTATTTCTCATTCTTCTCATTTTAAGCTTTCTTCTCACTGGATCCTTACCCTTGTAAATCAATCTAATTGGATAGTTATTGTAAGTGATACTTTGCTTTTAAAGATGCGTTTCAAGTTGCAGTGGATACTTCAGAAATAATTTACGAAAATAGTACTTGGGGTTATCGATCTTTTGCATATTTATTCCTTAATGACTAAATTATTGTACGGAAGTACTCTTCGGGTAATTGTTTCGTTTCAAATTTAGATTTACTACATGCAAATCTTGCTTATAAATTTTATAAGCAAGATTTGCATGTTGCTGCGGGTTCCCCCACTCGTTTATACTAAATTTTAGTAATTTTTTTTTCATATAAATACATAGAAAAATAAATATTTATAAGAATTCGGTTTTCAGTTCGATTCTCGGTTTTCATTGCCAAACCCATATTCAAACCGATAACCGAATAGGTTCGGTTATGACCAATTCGGTTCGGTTACGATTTCGATTCGGTTTTTTTCGGTTCGACTCGGTTTCAATTTTCGGTTACTGTGGATATTACCCGATCCATGAACACCTCTAATCAACCAGTTTGAATCTCAAACATATTGATAACGAAGTAACAAGCCCAATAAGATATCAAAATAAGGTTTGGGTTCAAAACCCGTTCTAGCGAATTTACTCTTTATTTAATTGGATTCAACTAAACGAGTTTTTTATGTACTAGTGTAAGTTTATCAAATTTATTACTAGTATTAGCATTTCCATTTTATGGTTTTTAAATCGACACCAGTGGTCTCGTTAATATGCATGGTCTATACGAAACTCATATTAGACATGTTGGACGCGACTCATATACAAAAGTGCATCAGATTACATGAGATAACGATTGACGAATATAAGACCATGACACGTTCATATATAGAAGTTGATAACTGATATTCTTATTTAGATGATACATCAAAAAAGTTAAACGCAGTCTAGAACTTCCACGGGTGGAATGACATAGACACAGTCAATTTATAAGTGTGAAAAAAAAAAAAAAAGAAAAAAAAAAGAAAACAAACAAACTAAGGAATTTTTTGTATTGAGTTTGACCCCGTCAGCTCTACATCTGCTATATTCTGTAATCATTATTTTTATTTTTAATACTTTGGCAAAGTGAGGCTTTTTGTTGCACCTATCATAGTTGAAATTTATTAAGTTAAGCAAATAGTTGCATATTGCCCGGCTAAAGACTCCAAAAGTTCTCAGGATGAAAAGAAACGTCACAAAACATTTATGGCCTTGATCAAAACCTCATCAATGCAATTATGCAAAACGATGTATTGTGAACCTTCGTGCATGTCTCCAAAAATGTAATCTATAAAATGCTATGAAAACTTTTAATATCCACATTCAAAGCACACCCCAAAATCAAAATGTCAGACAACATCCCATTTGAAATGCAAGCCGAGATCATCAAAAGACTACCTGTTAAATCGTTGCTTCGATTTAGATCCGTCTCAAAACCGTGGAAGCTTTTCATTGACAGCCCGAAGTTAACTTCTAGCTATGGTATTCATCACACTAAGTCACATCGTCTAATCATAAGGTACAAAGATGTAGTTGATTCTGAGGAAAACTATGTTTCGTTTGTCGATGGTGACACTTTTGCTCAACAAATGTTTGGTCACACTGTTCCTGCGATCTCTAAATTACTTCAGCACTTGAACGTAATTGGCTGTTCTCAAGGCTTGTTGTGCATGCATGGTCATTTCGGTAACAACTCTGGAAGGAAGAATATGGTTGTTCTTTGGAATATATCAATCAGAAAATCGGTTGGTATTGTTGTGACTGGTCCATTCGACTCTCAATTTGTGGTTTCTCTTGGTTTCGGGGTTTGTCCTGTCAGTAATGACCCTATGATTGTCAAGTTTACGTCTGTTGATCCATATTTGCAATGGAAAAATAAGGTTAGCCTCCCTTGGCAAGTTCATGTATTTACGTTGAGCTCGGGGAGTTGGAAGAGTTTATCTAACAACTTGCCATGTGGTGCAATGACAATTGACCGGTATTCGGTCGTTATAGATAGATTTATTTATTGGGTTGCTTATGATGATCTAACTACAGACAGTGAAGGGCAAGATCAGTCAAATAATTTTATTATTTCTTTTAATATGACTACCAAAGAATTTAAGGTGGTAGACCTTTTTGATATCTTAGCACATAGGTCTTCTATATTAAGTATATCTAAGTTAGGAGAGTCACTTGCATTGGTTGAGCATGAAAGAATCAACGACAAACATGTTTGTGTAGTATGGATGATGGAAGATCTAGTTACAAAATCATTTACAAAACTTTTTACGTTTAGCACGCACCTTGCATTGCCTAGGACACTTGGCTTTCGGGAAAATGGCGAGCTTATAATCGAATATATAGCAGATATTAATGAAAGACAAGCTGTGCTTGTTGCATATGAACCCTCGTCAGAACTCATTAGCGATCTTTTATTCTATGGAAAAATGTATACGTTCTTTGTGAGCTCGTACGTGGAAACACTGCTTTTGTTGGATCAAGTTGATGGCAGCATTCTTGAAACTTTTGATTGATGACAAAAAGATGACTATCAGAGCATGGTAGTTAAAGATTGTCTGCTATTGGTTTCTACTAGCTACTTCTATGCCAAGAATTAGTTTTGTTCTATCGACACTGATGTAATACATGAGGTTTATGAGAAACTCTTCTTTCATATAAATCAGACAAATTTTATTCTTTCTTATTGACGAACATTGCTATTTCACGAAGTATATCAAATATATACGATCTCATCGTAATTTTAAGCTTCAAATCATCATAGCTTGATATTCTTATTTAGATATTTCCGAAGTGAAAATGCACTTGTCAATAAATAAGTACTCTCAATTTCTCATCTAGATTTGTACTTCACTCATTTCAAAGTAAGAGGGGAAGGTGTGGGCTCGCCAAACCAACTCGCCGTCCTACGTGGAGGAGCATTTCAGCTCNAAATATAAGATTAAAAGTATATTTGAAGATGTAAATGATTTGTAAAATGTTTTAAATATGGAAACTTGTAAATGAGTAATTGTTTTTTAAAAACGAAATGAAAATACATTAAACACGGAACTAAAATACATAATACATGGAATTGAAATACACTAAACGACGTACGATTAACCTACGATTAAAATAAACTACGAATCAATAAAATGATTCAGTCTGTGCCATAGCCCTCGTCACTCGAATAGTCGGCACTGGAATCGTCCTCACTTGATGGCACACGGTTTAATCCCATTTTCCATCGCCATTCTGCTTGACGGTTTCTCCGATCCTGTTTAGTTTTTGCTCGCGCCTCACGAGCTATTGCCTGACGTTCTTCCTCTGCTTGAACCTGTAACAAGACTTGCAATGAACATTTTCAGAGAACGCTTTGGTGGGCACGTCTTCAATTATCTTAACGTGTGGTTCATTTTGAGAAACAACCCCATATGGAACAGATATAGGGATTAACGGCTTTTGTATTTCCGTATCGTCTGTATTTGTATTTCCGTATCGTTTGTGTTTGTATTTCCGTATCGTGAGTATTTGTATTTCCGTAGCGTATGTGTTTGTATTTCCGTATCGTGAGTATTTGAATAAAAGGCTTAACGGCTAGTTTTCTTTTACAATATCTTGTAACAGCTAGTTTCCCTTTACAATATCTTCTAACGGCTAGTTTTTCCCTATAAATACCAATTAAACAACACTTCGTATTCTTACACAAACACAATGGCTAACGAACCAGCTGAAGTACAAAACACTATCCTTACCCGATTACGCAATGAATAGGAGAAAGAACTTAAGTTGATTAACAGTTTGCTAGGTGAGATTACTCGTTTTATACGACAGATGCATACTCGTGCTCCAGAGGTTGAAAGGTTGCGTGAGCTGCCTCAAGACCATCCAGTTATAAGGGTCGGTCTACAAACTCTTTAAAGAAATGATGTAACAGATTTGCAACTTCAATTCGCCTTGAAAATGGTCAGGGAACAAGTGTTGCAAGTTTGGGAGGAAAAGTCTGATCTCATCGATAATTACAAGTCTTTATAAAAACTTCATGTTCGTTTCGTATTATTATTTTAACTGTATCGTTATTTTCTATTTCGTATGTATTTATTTTCTTGTATTGTATTTTTAATTTAATGAAATGAATTTAGTTTATTTAATGAAATGAATAAAAAAAATAAAGTTGTAAGTGGTGGGCCCCAAACGAGTAAGTTGAGGTTAGTTGTGAGTAAGGAGGGGGTTAGTTGTGAAGAGATGTTAAGGTGATGTGGAAGATGTTGGCCCCAAATGAGTAATTCACCCTTGTCACCACACCTTCCACTCTAAGTATTTACCGTACTGTATTAGCATGCTAAAAAATATAGGTACTTCCAAAGTAAAACTAATGAAGAATATGACTGAAATTTTTGTTTTTACTCTCACTAAGGGTGTTGGCAACCCATCACTCACCCAAAATCGCATCACTCACTCTCAACCAATCCCCTTTTGTCACATCATTCACCCACTTTTTCCATCACTCACCCATATTTTTGTTGGCATCCGATCACTCACTACATCCCTTCACTCATTTCATTTTTTTTTTATTTTTTTTAAACAAAACTAAAATTCCATTAATATTATTACATGAATACTTATGAAACGTTGTTTAAAAACTCTAAATCTTAACATATTACAACAGTTTGCATTTAAGCTGAAAGGTTAAGACATAAATGTAAACACTGTAAACTTTAGGGTGTAAACTTAAATAACTAAGTCATCTTCTTCCTAACCTGTATTCATGTCCGCATATAGCCAGACCCAGTTCATGCACAATTTTGAATATCACTTAAAAAGATCCGTTTGTATATTAACTCTCCAATGGTCTCCAACGTTAAAAAAAAAGTGCCCAACGGTCGAATTTTTCTCCCCTTCCCGTGCGTGAAAGTTTCCCGTGTGGAATCCTTCCCGTGCGGTACCGTGGTGCTGGCGGCAGTGTTCCCGCACGGGATCCATCCCTTGTGGTGCCTTCACGTTTCCACTGCCAACACCCTTATGAGGGGTTGGCAACACTCCCCTCACCCAAAATCCCTTCACTCACTTACAACCAATCCCCTTATGCCACATCATTCTCCCACTTTTTCCTTCACTCACCCATTTTTTGTTGGCATCACACCACTCACCCTTCACTCACCCATTTAAGCTCCAACGGTCCAATTTTCAGCTTTCCAACGTTCGTTTTTTTTCTCGTGCGGTAAACTTCCCCGCAAAACAACCTCCCCATGCGGTACCGATGGAACGGCGGCGGTGTTCCCGCACGGGAACCACCCCGTACCGTGCCTCCCCGCTTGTGTTGCCAACCCCCTGAGAAAAGTATGAGTACAAATAATGGTAGAATTAAGATCAAAAGTTGACCAATTGCATAATTTTTTAAGCTGTAAGAAAAGAAAAAAAAGCAAAACTCAATGAACTTTTCATATATTAATGGCCTAATCAAGCAATGATTATAAACAATTATTTTATTTTATTTTAATAATCAAATGCATTTAAACCTTTTTTTTTCTTTTTAATACTAAGAAAATAAAATTTAGCACTGTTATATAAAATTCCATTAGGATCCCGAGACTTACGCCCTAACTACAAGCCTTTTACACATTCGTGTTCTAAAGTTTGAGTAAAAATATTGTTTTCACTCATGCACATTGTTATAGGATTCGTAAAGTAGCTTCCAATACCGTCTTCCACGGTGGAAGCTTCCGATTCTACCTAAGATAGAAAAGGACCTCCAGTCTTTTTGTAGGGAGTGAGGATCGAACCCACTTGTTATAGGATTCATCATTTACTAAAATTATAAATGACATAAAAGATATCTATAAAAAAAACCCCTAAAGGGTCAATTTTGTAATTACGCAACTTAAATACTATAATGACATATTCATCCAAAATATGCATTGATTACACAGTATATCATGCATTTAAAACTTGTATTTTCGATATATATATGACATTTTGATATTGTATATATGGAATGGAGGGGTTATGATCCTCTAAAAAGAAGGCAAATATTAGAAAGTCTAAAAAGTAATCGTTTCCACCCGATCAATCCGACACCCCATTCAATGGTTAGGTACAAAAAACCCAGCCTCGGACGCATGTAAGCCAAATAAGAGGGCTAAATTTGTAAAATCACAACCCCAGAACGTCTAATCATTCACTCCACTATCAGTTTTCATCATTTCATTTCCTGAATTCTCTCAAAATTCTCTCGATCCTCTCTCTAAAAATTGGGGATCTTTCTGGGATTTCAGTTTATTGCGGTTATATAGTGGTTTCTTTGCGGTTATTAAAAAAAATGAAAAATATGGTGGGAGGTTGTGGAAACCTACTTTTTTTAGAAACAACCTTAATATATGTTTAGTTGGTGTAAAGAAATCACCTAAAATAAAAAAATAGTAAGAGCATAAACAATAGTAACGCGAGGACCACGTTAAACACCCAATAACGCACGTTTTGGCATGCGTTACCACTGCATCCTCCACGTTAACGCAGCGTTAACGTGGGACGTTAACCCACTAACGCTGCGTTAAGTGGCTTTGTTTAAAAAAAAAATTTCACTTCACCCCCCC
>LBNU01005406.1:25204-35662 GCA_014162995.1 Artemisia annua | reverse complement strand
GGTTGAAATTGAAAATATATGAAAAGTTGAGTTATTGTGAGTTATTGCTAAGTTATTGATGTGGGTGTTGAGTTAAAGTGTTGAGTTATTGTGTTAAAGCTGACGTGGCGCTGACGTGGCGCTGTATAACTCAAGTTACGATTGTGCATGCTCTAAGTATAGTGAGAGGAACATAAAAATATGATTGGGCCTTCTTGATGGGCACATGTGCTTATAATCTAAATTGTTTTTCATTAAAGACTTTTATTTGCCATTCGATTTGTGTGTGATTATGAGAAAAGCTACTTGGGCCACGAGTAATAATCGTGTCATTTGTGTGACTATCTATATACCAAGATATAGATTATGTGCTAAGAAATAGGTAATTTGATTAATTCATGAATTGTTTAAAAACAAATCCAAGGAACATACGGAATACAATTTCTATTCTAAATTAATTAATGGTTATATCCTATACAAAGACAACTATCTATATATTGAGTTTTATTTTTTCTATATATATATTAGCATACATATATCGATCTAAAGCTTCTTGCTTTACAAGCACCAAAACACAGTCATTGATCGCAGGTTTTCAATGACAAAGTCTATGGTCTTTATGGGTATTTTAAGTCTTGTGTGGTTGATCCAGAACATTGATGCTGCATCTAATGAGTTTATAGTTGAATCAACGACATGTAATCAATGGACCGAAAGAAACCATTTACGATTTGGGCAAACCGTAGGTAAGAAAGTTATACATGCATACACTAATACATTATATCAATATTGAGCTTAGTTCTTATATGTGTTTTTGCTGTTGGTTGTATAGTATACATGTATGAGGCTGAAAAGAACTTGGTGGTCAAAATAAGGCAAGAAGATTACATCATATGCAATGCACCATCAACAATTAATGCAGAAAAATATAGCAACGATTACTTGGTGGTCAAGTTGAATCAAACCGGGCCTAATTATTCCATTAGTGGAATGGTCGAAATCAACAACGACAAGATTATTATTCAAGTCATAGCGAATCAAAAGCTTAAAACTCCAAAAACAGCTACAACTCCAGCTCCAACATGCGAAGATGAAAGATTCATTCTGGGCTTTTGCTTTTGCTTTGTGACGATTATTCTGTTAGCGCTGATAATTGCCAATTCACATTGATGCGAGTCAACGGAAGAAGAATTGAATCAGGGTGATTAACTGGCCAACAACTTGAACATAAAAATAGGTCCGAAGCCAGTGTTCGTATTATCCTTAGCCTGTTAAATATTAGTATGAATTTAAGATTTCCTATTTTTAATTTTTATCATATGCGCTCCGGTTTTCATGAGTTGTTTTGTGAGGGATATGTAGGAGATTAATGTTGCCATTTATGTCAATAGTCGATACTAAATAATTGTTTGTTTGTGGCCAATTTGCATATCATGTACATTGATAAGCAATTTTTCATGTGAATAAGGATGATCAGAAATCACATTTTTGAGTGCCAAGAGTGATCTTGATATAGTCTACAGTTCTTTTAACGGCAATTATCTCATATTCAACTAACTACCTCACAATATACATGTATTACACACTAGACAAATCTTTGACATAGTAAATTGGGTTCACTATGCACATAGCGATGCTAAAAAATATTTTACACATTCATGTGTTAGTGAGATAAATAGGCCCAAGCCCGATTTGTGGGTTTGGTGCATTAGGGTTTCACCATTATAAATAATGGTCAATAATAATATTAAGCCTACGGGTTTCAATCATCCTACATCGTGTACTAAAGTTTAAGTAAAAATATTGCTTTTACCTAAACTCATTAAAAATTTTACGTATTCCAAACATTGGGTGTGTTTGGTAAAAGTAGCAGTAAGCAGCAGTAACCACAACTCACCGTTCACAGCTTTTTAAAAAAGTATTAAAAAAATGAGCTTTCCTTAAAAATACAAAGCTCACCGCCTTTTTGCCAAACAACTGTTAAAAACCAAAATACTCAAAAGACTTCACACCCCCTCCATGCCAAACATACCCATTGTCATTATAAATGACATAAAAGATATCTATAAAAATTCAAATCTCAGCTCCTTTCCCGCCAAATACCGCATCCGCAACGACAACCTCTTCACCACCACGTCCACCGTCAGATCTAGGTAAGCGCGTTTGTAATTTAACAGTTTTTTTGTGGTTATGTTTGTGATTTTATTATTTGCATACAACGTGTTCGATAAAATGTTTAGCTGAATTAGTAGTGTCTTATGTTTCAGTTTTGAGCTTAGTATTTCGTCTAAGTTGAATACACTAATCAAGGCATGTTAAAAGAAATGTGGATTGTATGTGTAGAATTTTTTTTTTTTTTTTAATTCGTAATATATTTTTAGATTTAATGTTATGGTTTTAAGAAAAATGAAGTATTAGTTTTAGTTTAGGGTTGAAATTGAAAATATATGAAAAGTTGAGTTATTGTGAGTTATTGCTAAGTTATTGATGTGGGTGTTGAGTTAAAGTGTTGAGTTATTGTGTTAAAGCTGACGTGGCGCTGACGTGGCGCTGTATAACTCAAGTTACGATTGTGCATGCTCTAAGTATAGTGAGAGGAACATAAAAATATGATTGGGCCTTCTTGATGGGCACATGTGCTTATAATCTAAATTGTTTTTCATTAAAGACTTTTATTTGCCATTCGATTTGTGTGTGATTATGAGAAAAGCTACTTGGGCCACGAGTAATAATCGTGTCATTTGTGTGACTATCTATATACCAAGATATAGATTATGTGCTAAGAAATAGGTAATTTGATTAATTCATGAATTGTTTAAAAACAAATCCAAGGAACATACGGAATACAATTTCTATTCTAAATTAATTAATGGTTATATCCTATACAAAGACAACTATCTATATATTGAGTTTTATTTTTTCTATATATATATTAGCATACATATATCGATCTAAAGCTTCTTGCTTTACAAGCACCAAAACACAGTCATTGATCGCAGGTTTTCAATGACAAAGTCTATGGTCTTTATGGGTATTTTAAGTCTTGTGTGGTTGATCCAGAACATTGATGCTGCATCTAATGAGTTTATAGTTGAATCAACGACATGTAATCAATGGACCGAAAGAAACCATTTACGATTTGGGCAAACCGTAGGTAAGAAAGTTATACATGCATACACTAATACATTATATCAATATTGAGCTTAGTTCTTATATGTGTTTTTGCTGTTGGTTGTATAGTATACATGTATGAGGCTGAAAAGAACTTGGTGGTCAAAATAAGGCAAGAAGATTACATCATATGCAATGCACCATCAACAATTAATGCAGAAAAATATAGCAACGATTACTTGGTGGTCAAGTTGAATCAAACCGGGCCTAATTATTCCATTAGTGGAATGGTCGAAATCAACAACGACAAGATTATTATTCAAGTCATAGCGAATCAAAAGCTTAAAACTCCAAAAACAGCTACAACTCCAGCTCCAACATGCGAAGATGAAAGATTCATTCTGGGCTTTTGCTTTTGCTTTGTGACGATTATTCTGTTAGCGCTAATAATTGTCAATTCACATTGATGCGAGTCAACGGAAGAAGAACTGAATCAGGGTGATTAACTGGCCAACAACTTGAACATTAAAATAGGTCTGAAGCCAAGCTAGTGTTCGTATTATCCTTAGCTTGTTAAATATTAGTATGAATTTAAGATTTCCTATTTTTAATTTTTATCATATGCGATCCGGTTTTCATGAGTTGTTTTGTGAGGGATATGTAGGAGATAAATGTTGCCATTTATGTCAATAGTCGATACTAAATAAATGTTTGTTTGTGGCCAATTTGCATATCATGTACATTGATAAGCAATTTTTCATGTGAATAAGGATGATCAGAAATCACATTTTTTAGTGCCAAGAGTGATCTTGATATAGTCTACAGTTCTTTTAACGGCAATTATCTCATATTCAACTAACTACCTTACAATATACATGTACTACACACTAGACAAATCTTTGACATAGTAAATTGGGTTCACTATGCACATAGCGATGCTAAAAAATATTTTACACATTCGTGTGTTAGTGAGATAAACAGGCCCAAGCCTGATTCGTGGGTTTGGTGCATTAGGGTTTCACCATTATAAATAATGGTCAATAATAATATTATGCCTACGGGTTTCAATCATCCTACATCGTGTACTAAAGTTTAAGTAAAAATATTGTTTTTACCTAAACTCATTAAAAATTTTACGTATTCCAAACATTGGGTGTGTTTGGTAAAAGTAGCAGTGAGCAGTGAGCTGTGAGCTGTGAGCAGCTTTTTAAAAAAGTATTGAAAAAATGAGCTTTCCTTAAAAATACAAAGCTCACCGACTTTTTGCCAAACAACTATTAAAAACCAAAATACTCGTTATTCACCGCTTTCAAAAGACTTCACACCCCTCCATGCCAAACATACCCATTGTCATATAGGTGTTGTCATTTACTCCACTAAAATTATAAATGACATAAAAGATATCTATAAAAATTCAAATCTCAGCTCCTTTCCCGCCAAATACCGCAACCTCAACGACAACCTCTTCGCCACCAACCCCACCATCAGATCTAGGTAAGCGCGTTTGTAATTTAACAGTTTGTAATGGTAATGTTTGTGATTTTCTTATTTGCATACAAAGTGTTCGATAAAATGTTTAGCTGAATTAGTAGTGTCTTATGTTTCAGTTTTGAGCTTAGTATTTCGTCTAAGTTGAATACACTAATCAAGGTATGTTAAAAATAATGTGGGTTGTATGTGTAGACCAACTCTTCGACAAAATGCTTGACTGAGTTACGCGTTTTTTTTTCTTTTCTTTTTTGTTCGGAATTAGGGTGTAATGAGTCGAGCTTTTGTCGAGTAACTCGCGCTCGAGAGCCCAGAAAAAAAAGCTTGAAATGTTTAAAGAGTCAAGCTCGAGCTTATACAGGGTCGACTCTAGTTATTGTCGAGCTTTTAAGTGATATATACATCTTTTTTTATATGTATTATGTATAAGGGTTTATTTATGAATATATCAAGCTTTTCAAGCCGAGCTCGAGCCAAATTCAAACTTTTCGAGCCGAGCTCAAGCTTAAGCTTCTATCATGAATGCTCGTCAACCTGAGCTCGAGCCGAACGTAACCTTGTCGAGTCTCATTTACACCCCTACTTGACAATACTTTGCATTCATGAATTCAGTCTTGATAAAAGACGATATGTAAGAGGATAAAATATGCTCTTAATAAGAGCGCGTTTAGTCATATTTTGTTAATATCTATAACTCAAAAGTGATAACAATTTTGAAGTGGTGTAACCACCATATTCGGTATATATCCAGTTTTGTATAACAAATGTATGATTAATTAATGTCATGTTGGTATATATGGTTTACGTTTGAAGAACGAACTACTATTTGCCCCAGTGTGTAGTTATTGGCATTTAAAGTATCATCAAACCATCAATGAATGTCTTCCTGCATAGGCTACTTTCTAACATTCATCCAGCATTTTAGTTCCAAGCAATTTGATTTTTTAAAATTTGGAATTGAAAACTGAATCAAGTACGTATTATAATTTAGTCGGTTTCTGGTTTGTTATTTTTAGTTTCAACTGGATACATCAAAATTGGAAATCGAATCTGCATTTTGTTCATTAGTCCTAATTTTGGTGTTGGATGAAAAATTCAAATAAGGAGCGAGTAAAAGTTTTGGTATACTATGACTGGGAGTAACATGGATTAATAATTTGAAAGAGATTTTTTATTTGACTTTGATATAAAAATATTTTTGAGTATTACAGTAGGTTCAAAACCTTTTATTATGGCAACTTTATTTGTATGTGGGGAATGGGGCGTTTGGTAGTAAAGCCCTAAAAGTATGCATGGGAACAGATAAGGGGCATTTGGATTGGCCTATAATTCGAAGAAATTGTCCCCTTTGATTTCCGAGATTTTGGCAGGAAATCCCGGTTTAAAATCCCTTTTTCTTTAGGACGATATGATGTACCGGAACCGGACCAGGTAACGGGCAATTGGCAAATGGTTTAGGTGTTGAAATCAGTTATTGAAGTTGGTTGTATGTAAGGACTCTCAAGTTCTAACCATGTTTGGTGTAAACAAATCTGAAGTGGCCATGCAAACCTCCTAAATGGGAGGGCTTACCCGGCTTAAGTTTGTGTGGCGGGGGGCTCAAGCCCCATGGATTCGTCGGCCAAAAGGTCGGAAACTATGGTTGCCAGAAAAAAAAAAGAACAAAAGTAATAATAAAACCACACCTAATGTAATTTCTACTTGAAAGCAAACAGTGCAAAATGGGTCGAAAGTTACTCAATATGTAATGCAAATACTTAACAGCCTTTTAAATCATAATTATTTATGACACTTGGATTGTTTTTTAATATGGAGTAGTATTATATTTGTAGCTGTACTTGATGTATAGACCGTCTAAAAATTGAAGAATGGACAATAACATGTTGGCAGGCTAGATCTGCCCACTCCACCCTTCTTACTGCATATATGTATAATGTGTTAAAATGCAAACATGTACGTATATGTGTATCTCAACTTCTGGAAAGGAGCGTTTACAAGGTTGCCGTTGTGTTTATTTAGCGACAGTGCCATTGAATTTGTTATTTCTATAGTTACTCATTTATATTTCCTCAATGTAAAGTGCATTTCATTAACTAATTAAGCTTTATATTAGCACTCACATGTTACATCTATTTTGTGAAGGTTGTAATGGGACCAAGATGGAAATGCAAAGGGTCGGAAGTGAAAGCACTTGCGAATCCGATTTCAAAGTCAATTTTGGATCTTCAGTGTTCTCTAAAAGAATCCAATTCTCAAGGAATACTCTCTGGCTGTAGCGTTCTTCTTCTAAGTAATCCTGAACAGACTTACCTTTTGAATTTAACCTGTTTTGGCCGACCAATAATCACAGTTAAAGATAAGCATGATAAAGATAAGCAGTGGTTTCAGTTTACTTTAGAGGAGGCCTTTTATCTATGCTTTTCCTTAAAATGTATTGAGATTTTAGGTGATGATCATAGTATAAAAACACATAATGAGTTATGGGACTACATGATTTCCAAAAGCGCATCCTTCCCTGATTTTTTCAAGGCTTATTCTCATCTACGGGACAAGAATTGGGTCGTGAGGTCAGGGTGTCAGTATGGTGTTGACTTTGTTGCTTACCGTCACCATCCTTCACTTGTTCACTCTGAATACGGTGTGCTGGTTTTACCTGAAGGGAATGCGATTGGGAACATGAATGGTAATGATCGGTTAAGAGTTTGGTCTGATTTTCAATGCACGCTTCGACTTTGTGGTAGTGTTGCAAAGACATTGTTGATTCTTTATGTAAACAGAGATGGTGCAAATTTGGTTGGTTCGTCACCTTCTTGTTTAGATGGATATAGTGTCGAAGAGCGTACAATCACAAGATGGAATCCAGAACGCTGCAGGGAGGATCAAGCACTTGAGACCAAGTAGGTTACGTTAACTCTTCCTGTAATATGACTGGTAGTATTATTGTTGTTAGTAACAGCTTGTTAGCTGAATACGTGTTTATCATGCTTCATGATGTACGGATATTTACCAAAGAAGCCTGTTTCAGATATTAGTATGTTGATGGTTGTTATTCATGTTTTCCCTCTTTAAATTTCATTTGGCTTCTGCTTTTAAGTGCCCAACTGGTTTAAATGAATGAAAATGGGTTAACCACTCAAGGGTGGGCGAGTGGTTGAACACATAGGAAATAAACACTCCAAAGGAGTTGTCCCAGATATGACAACCACCAGTTTCGTAAGAAAGTGACGTTATACAAACTTGTCACAAAAGTGAAAAAAATATATATTATGTAACGTGGGAAACTGACTTGCAAATTGGTATTGTTAAGTTGGTTATATCAGCAGGTAGCTTGTCCACATATAAGCATGTAATAAAGTTAACTGGAATTTCTGCTTCTTTTTCTTTAGTTTTAGTCGCTTATTTTTTGATTGTTTGAATCATCCTGACATTTTGCAAATACTTTTGATGTATTACTTGTTCCATTTGTAAAGGAGAAACACATTATAAATTAAATTAGTAATTGATTAGAAAATGAATCACAGATAACATCCACAATCAAGATAATTGATATGGATCAACAGTTTGGATCTCAAATATGTTAAGAACGAATAACAAGCTCAATAATAAGGCTTTGATTCAAGTTCGTGATTACGGATTTCTTATTGGGGAATTAAATTAAATTCAACTAAAGGAATTATGTGCAGTGGTGGAGCACTATCAGTGTTCATTATATTATCAGTTTTACTGATAGTATTAGCATTTTTATTTTTCTGGTTACAATAGTATAAACACCAGTCGTCTTGTTGATACAAGGGGTTAATTTATGCAAAACTCATATTTCCTTCTTTTAAAAGTCGGATTTCACCCGTTCACAAAATAGCATAAGAGAAGGACGAAATACAAGACCTCCACACCAGTGTTAGTCTCAACACAACATGTCATTAGGGGTGTCATTAGTGTCGGGTTTACCCGACCTGAACCGGAACTGGAACCCGATAATGCTTATCAGGTCGGGTTAAAAAAACCTTATCGGGTTGTGTGACCCGAACCCAATAACCCGATATAGTTATCGGGTCGGGTTAGGGTTGAATTATTTTTGTTATCGGGTCAACCCGATAAGACCTGAAATGTATTTTTTAAAATAATGAACTTCATTACTTACACTCCAAGTTACGGGTTTATAAATACTCTCCGATAGATTCACCCAACTGCAATATCTCACCTTCACCCTCATAACTTCATAATCATGGCCGAAGAAGAAGATATAATAAGTTTGTTACCGGATTTCTTATTACTCGAAATCATCTCTCGTTTAGAGTTGTCCACAAAACAGGTGATTAAAACAACAAGCACTCTTTCCAAACGTTGGCAACGTCTTTGGACTCTACTTCCTACTCTCGTTTTCATAGGTCAGGATGACATCCTAGAACAAAGAATTTATCATGATCCCACCGATTACTATTCATTTATAGACAAAACCCTAACTCATTGTCCTACCAATGTGAACCTTAAAAAATTTAAATTTCAAATTAAGGACTACAATAATGCTGCACGGCATACGTCGCAAGTCAATAGTTGGATTCGTTATGCTATTACTCGTAATGTTCAAGAGGTTGAGATAATAATATGTTAAATGTATTCACGCGATGAATTTAGCTATGACGATGAGTTGTTTTTCAACAATTCATGTATTATGAGTATGAAACTTTCACATCACATTGAAAAATGTGTATTTAATCCTCCTAATGGTGCTATTAGGTGGGATAAACTTAAGTGTTTGTGTATAGATTATGGGACATTAGATGAACATTTTATAGGAATATCCAGAAGTCCTTGTTTGGAAACTTTGGAATTGAACGACTGCTTTCTTGCTAGGCGTTTCCTAAAGTCCTTGTTTGGAAACTTTGAAATTGAACGATTGTCGTGTAATACAGAAACTTACAAAAGGTTTAGCTATGACCTCTTTAAAGATAAGGAGTTTATGAGTATTAAATTTTCCCGTTGTGAATTTAATCCTCCTAATGGTGCTATTCGTTGGGATAAACTTACATTTTTGTATATTTATCGGGGGGAATTGGATGATGATTCAATTGGAAAAATATTATCCAGAAGTCATTGTTTGGAAACTTTAAAGTTAAAATGGTGTTGTGGTTCTAGGCGGATTGATGTTACTTCAAAGAGTGTTAAAAACTTGGTGCTCAATCGTTACGAATGTAGCGTTCCTGGGGAGAGTTATATACGTACACTAGAAATCAATGCTCCCTATATCTTGTCACTAAAAATAGAAGAAGAGATGTATTTGGAGGAGTTTTTGTGGGAAAATGTATCTTCTTTAGTCAAAGCTGACTTCGATTACCTGGTTAGCGACCGTTTTAAGGATGAACTTCGACGAGATCGAGATGATATAGAAGAAGAATTGCTTCGAGGACTTTTATCAAACCTTGGCCATGTCAACGATATTACACTTGGGGAATATTGTTTTAAGGTAATATTCTCCCTTTGAATGTCTTTTCTTTCCTTCTTCCATTTGGGTTTGAATGACTTTTTTTTTTCCTTCTTCCATTTGGGTTTGAATGTGTGTATTTGTTGACTGTTCTAATNGGCCAAATTGCAGCTTTGGTCCTTAACGTTTCGAAAGTGCAACGGTGGTCCTCATTTTAAAGTTTTTGCTGCATGTTTGGTCCCTGGCCTCCATCAAATGACACAAATACCCCTGTCATTTTCTTTTTTAATATTCCTTTTCATTTTTTAACACAAATGGTCCTTGTGTTGCGCAAGGCTTTACAAATTTAGTCATTTTTTTCACAAATGGTCCTTCTTACACAAAATCGTCCTTGTGTTCCGCGAGGGTTACACAAATGGTCCTTGAGTCCGTTTTTCTTCCGGTTTTTACGTTTTCGT
>LBNU01005406.1:5933-21902 GCA_014162995.1 Artemisia annua | reverse complement strand
AAAAAAAAAAAACAAAAAAAAAAACAAAAAACAAAAAAACAAAAGAAATTATCATTTCATTGTTTTGTTTTTTTCCTTTTAAGATCTACTCTCCCGTCTCAAATTATAAACTCATTTTCTTATTTTTTTTGTCCTAAAATACATGTCAAAATTTTTATTTCAACCAATCAAAAAGCATTTTAATCGAGAGAAAAGATATTTGATTAGTGAATAGATTAGTTAGTAAGATTTTATTAAAAATTTGTGCAAATTAAAAAATTGACTTATAATTTGAGACGGATTGAGTAAGTTTTAGCGATAACCTATCAAATCAATATCATTACCAACTTATACCTAATTTCCTAAGGGTGCATATTGGGTTACAACTCGAAAGCTCTAAAAACTTTATTTTCTTCCTCTAAATAATGCAACTATTGGCGTAGGAGTATCACAAAAGTTCTTAAGTTTAAGTTCAAATTATGGTAGGTGCAAATTTTTGGCAAGTCTATCCACTCTAGCAAGATAATTTAGAACATGAAAGGATTAGTGATTCATCAAAAATCATATAATTCAGAATCGTGAAGAGTTTGTAATCTACCAAGCTTTGTGAGTCTGTTAGTTGACTTATTTGTATTAGATTTGGATTAATATTTGCATTAAATTAAGATTAGTATCATTTGAGACCAAGCCCAAATGTCATGGAGAAGTCACTTGATTCTTCCGAAGAACCGGAAGCGAAGCGCTATGCCGGGGCGGGGGGACGGGAAAAGAAACAGCTCCGAAGAAAGTATAAATATCTAAGACATATGGAATGTTATATTATCAATTAATATATCACGTCTTACATAGTCTTGCACATGATATGTAAAGTTTTGAAAGTGCCATTATTCCAAAACTCATATCTGATTTTATTTTTTTGTTTATATAGCCCTTTACCAAGTTTTTTGCATTCATATTTATTTCAATGAAAATTATCAAACACTGTAATAACAACCACCAAGACGGCTATTTGCAAAGATGCTACAAATGTTTAGATGGTGATTGATAGTGGGCTCTAGTTTTCACATGCATTGTGCCAAAAAGTAAAATATGAATAAGCCAATTATATATGTAGTTTAAATGCATTAAATAAATATTATAACAAGAGTTTCTTCTAGATAGTATGCTACATCAAAATTCCACAGGTTGCGCGCTGATGTGAATAAAAATAATGGACTATTGATGTAGAAAGATAATTATTTTATAGTAATTGTTAATTGTTAGTGCATAAATCCCAAAAACCATTTAGGAAATCTTTGTAGCTTATGACAACAAGTGAAACAAAGTTGATCAAATGTGTTTTGGGGCAGTGTCATTTGACCCCGCAAAGGGCGCTGCCCTTTGACTCTGCAAGAGGCCGGGCGCGACCCTTTTGACCATACATTTAGTTGTGGTGGCATCAAGCTAGCTAGGACGAGTGTGCATACCGCACCTCCAGACTCGACTATAAATTAAACTTGACTAAGCCTTTAATCTCAAAGTAAATCACAAACTACATCAAATATAAGTGATGCACTAAAATCACCAACACTCGTGCTATGCTAGTAAAGTATAAACGAAGTTACTTTAAGCTAGAGCATGTAACCGAGATAAATTTCTCGTGAACTTAATCGACAAAGCAATAAAAACTATCTTTACAAAAGAAAAGATGTACATTAGCATCATCACTGTACATCACATGATTCATTCCAAAACACGTTTAATCACCATTTTCATTATTTAAGATTTTAAAAATCGTTCCTTGACTTTATACGTTTTCTTGTTTTCTTCTCATTTCTTATTGGTAAACGAAGCATTTAAAACACACATTTATATAACAACCAAATAATAATGTGCATAGAATAAGAACCCTATCTTTTAACCCATAATATTTAGACATCTACATTACGTGGCGAAATGGGTCGTCATCTTCAATGAGCTTTATTAAATTCTTCATGTGGTGGTTGAGGACCATTTTTGTCTAGTGAGTGTAAAAGTATATTCGAGTCAAAATTCGTATTATCGACTGAAAGTGTGGTATATTATCTAACCAATAATCATAAATTTGATATGTTACAAGATGAGAGCCGTATATGAGAGTGTGTAATCATACTGGACCTCTAAATTTTAAAGGCCTCAAAATATATATCCTTTTACATATTTGAGACCTCAAAAATACTTCAAACATCAAAATATCTAACATGTTACATAATATTAAAAAAAAAAAACTCACAAAAATTCTACCCCAAGTCAGTGAGAGCCACAAAAAACTTAAAACGAAATCGTTACAAAACATCTTTATCGTCATGTTTAGCTATTATATAAATTTTCGCACAAGACCTCCGCTTACCACTACAACATTGTAAAAAAACGCGATGTATTTGTACAAATAATAATTTTCATATAAACTTATCAATCAAATTCATTTATAAAAGGCTTTAAGTTAAATATGAGAGTTAAAATTCATTTTAATTCAATATCAAATAAATGAACACAAAATAAGCACACCCTAACCTGTTTATGAAAAATTGTTCTTCCG
This sequence comes from Artemisia annua, assembly GCA_014162995.1. Taxonomy (NCBI): domain Eukaryota; kingdom Viridiplantae; phylum Streptophyta; class Magnoliopsida; order Asterales; family Asteraceae; genus Artemisia; species Artemisia annua. The sequence goes on along the minus strand of LBNU01005406.1, from coordinate 19,366 downwards.
CCTTTTTTTTTAAGCATAAAAGCAGGTAGGATTTGTATGGAAAAAAATATTTTTCTACTCAAAAGATAGCATCAAGCAGAAAAAATAATAATCCCAAACACCCTCTTAAATATATGTCAAATTCAACACATTTCATGACAGTTCAACTGTTTAAATATTGTAAGGCCGGAGGAGGATTGATTCTCATTTTATTCGCCACGTCAGCTTTCTCTCTCCGACGACCTACAGACGATGGGTGCCACAGTAAGACGACTTATACTACAAAAACATACCCCACAAAAAGCCTTTTTATATTTAATTTACTACACACAAATACACACAACAACTTGGGCGATCTAGATCGCTTGGACGACCCACATCTCCCAAAAGTGGAGACCGATCGAGTGATGAATTGATTGCCAAAGTAAGAAGATCTAGATCGTTTGGTGGATTGATCGAAAAACCCTTACTGTGTTTAGCCTAAATACCCATCAATTACAGTTTTTTTTTTTTTTTTTTTTTTTTTTTTTAGTCATGTTATTCTTTTTCATATTTTGAAATACAGTGACATCAACAACTACCATCTTCAATCTACCAATCAATAATTCGTAGATTTAATTATTAATTAACTGCTACATACACAAATATGTTTCCAAACATCAACAATTCATCATCGTTATTATGTACGAGTTGTTGAATTATGAATAAACCATGTACGTGACACGTTTTATTGATAGATATAAACCTTAATAACCCGAATCCTCAAACGAGCTTGAGCCTTATAATCCATTGCGTAATATGAATATCATACTAACATTCATGAAAATGATTTACGTACTTCGTAAAAAAAAACTAAGCTTAATTCATGCCGTTTCACATACTTATACTTCTTTATTTTATTTTAGTTTTATGTTTACTTCTTCATTTATTTAGGTAGAGCGAATTTTTGCAAATTTACGCGATTTAATTGTGATATCCTCATGAATGTTTCCAAACCTTTTTCTTGGACACCCCTAAGACTAGAGGTAATGGGGTGACCCCTCACTCTTGAGGCCTCTAGTCACTCATGACCCCACTACCTCAGCCATATGTAACGCGTGAGAGAAGGCAAAAACACAAACGAAAGGTGAGGGGCTTGGCCACTCGGGTTATGTGCAAAAGTGGCCCCACTAGATGTTTTTACTATTAATTTATTTGATTTGTGAGTGTGAGCGGGTATTTTGTCTGGTATGTTTGTATAAAGTAGATATTTTAATGAAAGGATAATAGAGAGTCGTGGTGACGATTATGGGTGAAAGATGAGGAGTGGGAGTAAGTGAATGATAAAGTGACGCTGTAACGAAAAATGAGGAATTATGATCATTACTTCTAGCCTAAGGCTATATACATAACTTGAGTCTTTGAACTTTTGATCTTTTATGATAAGGTTGTAAGATGACTTAACGACCAACCTATAGTCATCTCTTGACAAAAATGCCCCACACCACAAGGCCTAGCCAGCACATAACATATTTTCTTAGTCCAAACTTATCAATCAAAATTTTGGTAATTTGGTAATGTTAATCCTATAATATGATTACGACACTTCCTTTTGCTACCAAAATTTCAAACATTTAATTAAATGAAAAAGCATAAAATACACACAATATTCCATTATCCTTTATTTCTATCTTTTCATCCATCTTCTATAACCTCCAAAACTTTTGGCTTCTTATTTATTTATTTATTAGCTTCTTCTTTTGGATTTAAGTATCAATAACCTTAAAATATAGTAAGTTGATAAATATTGCAAAGTTGATCTGTATTGAATTCTGAGTGTTGGAGCATTTCAGGTATGTTCTTGAGTTTATGTAGTTTTTGTTTTTGTTGCATGCAGTTACTTTTAATGTTTGTAGAGTTATGAAAGGTTTGGTGATCAGTTTTTTTAAAATACTTGGTTAAAGAATGTTTAATCTTTAGAGAATCAATGGCTACTTGCATGCATCAATATGTTTTTAAAATGATGCTTATTATTTTTGGTTGTTTGGTGTTGATTATACTAATCACAAAATTTAGATAAGTTTTTGAGTTTATTTAATATTTTGTTAGTGGTGTGATTCATGCATTCAGAAAACTTGTCATAACTTTTTTTAAAAAGTTATATGAACATGTGTTTTATGCATTCAGAAAACTTGATAACTTTGTTTTAAAGGATTCCAATAGTCTAGTTATTTCATCAATCACCCAATTGAGGTTTGTTCTTAGATTTTACAAAGAAATTTGTTCTCATGAAAATATGAACTCTTTGGTTAGTTTCTTAAAAATGATTTGGTGTTACCTATGAAATTATCATCATTTATGCTTGTTCTTAAATTTCCATGATGAGTTGTTTCCTGCTTGCATCCATATCTTCAATTTTTGTCAAATCAATGTTGACTTTTGGTGGTCAAAGATGTTAAATGTTAGGTAACAGAAGTCAACTGATTTTATCTTCCATGTTTCTGGTTATTGGAGTTTTTTTTTTTTTTTTTTTTTTTTTTTTTTTTTTTTTTTTTTTTGGATAATTCCATATATACCCAATATAAACATCAAAATGCCATATATACCCAAAATACATGTTTTAAATGCATGATGTACAATATATTTAAAGCATGTTTTGGGTAAATATTTCATTATAGTGTTTTAGTTGGGTATATATGGAATTCACCCTTTTTTTATCAATGTTTTGGGTAAACATGTATTTTGATCAACTACCCAGTTAAGGTGTGTTCTTGATTTTGTATAATTTGGAATACTATAATTTTTTTTTTTTTTTTTTTCATATTAAAAATTATGCACAATTGGTTTTGTTTTACGGTGTAAATATGTTTTAGTGATCAACTTTGTTTTTGGAAATTGGATACTCACAAAAAATTCATTTTTTACAGTTTCTTGAATGCATACAAACTTTAAGTTTCTATAAAATCATGAACATTTTGGTGATCAATTATTGGTAGATTTAATCCATATTTAAATGATCAGTGGTCATGAATCATGATTCATGATGTTTTGGTGGTTATGCAAATTATCACCAATTTTCCGGAGTTTATTTTCATGATTTTGTAACTTTTGATTGTGATTTCATCTTGAAAGTTGTGAAAATGTTTGATTTTTAAGGAAGAAAACAATGCATGCTACACATGAAAAGTTAAAATCTGATTCTCTGTCAACTACTGCAAGTTATGTTCATTTTCACCGGAAATGTGATATATACAATAGAGTTTCTCCGGTAATTAAAGTCCACTTTTGAGTTTGAAAATCTTAAATTTACGTAGATTTTTATACTTCACGGTATGCAATGTTTTCTAATGTAGTACCCTTTTTTGTGAAAATCCATTTTCTAAGTTCTTTGTCAAATAAATAACCAATCAAAATTTTTGAAGTTAAAATTCGACCGATAACTGAACACTCGTTTGGGAATCATTTGCTTTAGTTTATTCCTAACTAGCGTCTTTACTTTTACATGCAACTTGTTTTCAAAATTTGGTTGTGTTCAGAGTCTCTAAATCAGTGTTACAATTTTTGAATAAACATAGACGTAACACAATTAAATTTACATTAGAGTCAACTTTGAGATCGGAAACTCGAAAAATTGACATTGATGTTCTGAGTTTTGTGGCACGTAACAATTTCTACCAAAAGAAAATTTTAGTACGATAATGATAATTTAAAGTTGTTTATCAATAATTAGATTAGCGCTCATCAATTTTGAGGTTCAAAATTAAACATTTTGACTCTAAAAGTCAAAGCTGAACTACAGTTTTTGGAATCGTTTACTTTATTATGTTCTAATCAATCAATGTCTATATCTTTATACGCAACTTGTTCGCAGCAGTTAGCTATATTCAGAGGCTCAAAACCAGCATTAGAGTTTGTAAATCGACATTGTAGTATTATCCCATTGTATTAAAACTGGAGTCCGCCCTTCACTTAAGATATTAAACATTTACATCAATGTTATTTGTTTTGTGGCGAATAATGTTTTTTTAACATCGTAACCTTCTTGTATGACAATGAAAATAATAATGTTTATGTTAATTATAAAATTTACATCAAGGTTATTAGTCCTCATTAATATTTTGAAGTTAAAAATCCATAACTTCCTAAAAGTAAAAACCAAGCGCCAAAGCAAACTCTTGTATTGGAATCATCATATACTCGCTCTATATATATTCCCAATTAATGTCTATAATTTTATCTGCCACTTGTTTCAGAATTTGGTGCTGTTTAGAAGGTATACAGCAACATTTAAGTTTGTAAACCGACGTTAAACCATTGGATTAATAAGATGAGGAGAGCTTTGGTCAAATCTTCTGGACTAATTCACTCGGCTTTTCGCCATTGTGAAGCAAGAAGACCGTTGTTGAATGCAACCTTGATGTTATGTGAAGTAAAAAACAACATTGATACATGTAAATATGGGCATTCATCATATATATTTTCAAGAACTATTTCTGCTGATGCTGCTAAAGTAAATTACGAAGGTTCTCACTATTTGACTATTTTCTAGTTTCATTTTAATTGCTCGCGATGAATATCAGTTTAAACTTTGTGTTTAAATAACAGAAGTGAAGAGGACCGGTCCTCTTGTGGAGTATGAGCGAAGAATAAGTGCGGGTGAACTTGAAGATGGTGATAATTGTCAGGTACATCACTTTCTATAGTATTTCCTAGTGCTTTGGAAACAAATTTTCTCTAATGTTTTTGAATTTTTAACGGGTCAACATGGGTCATCTCTGGTATGGGTTAAACAACTTTTGCCCGGTTATGAAAACAACTTTTGTCCAAAGTTTTTGAATTTTTAAGAAAAAACACTTGACATGTCAAGTCAAATGTTGCAAATTTATGACGATTATGTTGCAGATCGGTACTTTAAGAGAAATACAACGACTCTACGACGAGCTTAATAGCTCCGTTCATGCCTGTCACTTGGATCATTATTCAGATCCTGGGAAAACCGGGAGGTAAATAATGTTGTAAAGTTAAACTTTCATCAAATTTGAGGAAAAACAATGTCATTGAGGCTCAAAAGTCAAAGACGTACTCAAAAGTTAAAATTAAAGGGTTAATTTATTGAATTTCAGAAGTAGGTGGTTATGGTCTCGTTTAATGCCACAGTCTTCGGTCTCACCGGTGAAAGGACTCTATCTTTATGGCGGAGTTGGTACCGGAAAAACTATGTTGATGGACTTATTTTTTGATCAATTGTAAGCGCTTCATTGTTACACTTTGCTAAAATTGTTACCTTAGTTTACTATCCTCTTAACGGGTCAAAACCTGTAGTTCTTATATCGGCCAGAGCCCAGAAGTACCTTGTTTATCCAATTTTTTAATAAATTTTTATAGTTGATTGTGTTATACAGGATTACCAAAAATATTCTCACAGTAATAATCTAGTTTTTTTTAACGTAGTGATTGAACAGGTTGTATGGAACTATGGATTAACTAAATGATACATCGACCCTTATAGATAAAGTATAACCTAAATCGACCCATTCATAAGTGAATGGGTCAAAATTGTTACCTGTAGCTGATGTGTATTTTCTCACCAGGCCATGCACTTGGAGGAAAAAGAGGATTCATTTTCATGACTTTATGTTGAACGTTCATAGCCGCTTGCAGGTTAGATACCTACCACATGTTTACTTCGGTTTGCACTTAGATGCAAAACTTGTTAGAAAAAGAGGCACAGTTTGGTTTTTGAAGTCATGATTTTCGATTTCAAAATTAGAAGAACTATCTTTTCTAAATATGATAATTCAGTCTATAAACTACTACTATATAGAAATACGCTGGTCTCGTTTTTTAGTGAAACCTGTATTTGTTGTGAATTTAAACAAGCAGGTTTGACTTGGTATTTTTTTTCTAATGCAGAAGCACAAAGGAGTAGCCGACCCTCTCGAAGTCGTTGCAGGCGAAATTTCTCATGAATCTATTTTGCTATGTTTAGATGAATTCATGGTGCGTTATGACTTGTGCAGTCTAAAGTACCTATTAAGTACTTTTGTTGTGACTTAATTAATTACTATTTATCAGGTTAATGATGTAGCTGACGCTTTGATATTAAACCGCCTATTTAAACATCTTTTCAGCAATGGCACAGTAAGTAATTAAATTATATGAATTTTTGTTCGTTACTTTATAACCACACTTGACACCACAATGTTAACATGGAAATAACTGAATGATACTTTATTTATATGTGTTCCTGATGCAAGTATAGATACTCGTTGCTACATCAAACCGCGCTCCAGATAATCTTTATGAACGGGGATTGCAAAGAGATCTTTTTCTTCCCTTCATTTCCACACTAAAGGTATGCTCAACTATGGCGAGACCATGGGCGGTTTTGGGCTGGCGCACCATCAGCAACCGAGCCGGGCCCAACACACTAAGGGGCACTAAAATTTTTTATACCAATTATATGTACTAGGCCCAACCCACTAAGGGTAATGTATGTTGAAACATATTCCAAACACAATAGATCTGAAACAACATATAGAAGCATGTCCAATATGACTACACGTAATTGGATATTATAATATAAGGGCATATTTTTTTTTTTTCGTGCCGGGCCTAATTTTTTTTTACGTCCTCAGCACCGCTCCTGGGCGAGACAACCAAGTCAGTTGACATGACAGCAGAATTTGTATTAGATATAATTTATAACATGCTGGAATGACATTTTTTATTATTCACCCCTATTTCGTGATTACTAATTTTTTAGCCTTGTATTATTCCATGGATGCAGGAAAGATGCATGGTACATGAAATTGGTTCGTCCGTAGACTATAGAAGAAGGACCTCGGTAAAATGCTAAATCTTTCTACTGTAAATGTAATTTAGGAGGCTGTATGCATTAATAATACATTTTGTTACAACTTTTGGCCCTTTTTTGTCAAGTTATATCTTTTTATTTTTTATTTTAGCTATTTAACCCTTTAGAAGTAGATAATAATCGAATTGAGATTGTCATCTCATTAGTTTTTGAAAGTTTCTCTGGAATGCAGGCAGAAGAAGGTTTCTACTTCATACAAAATAGTACATCTGGTTTTCTTATGCAAAGGTTTAATGAGTTGATTGGGCAACATACTGCTCGCCCTCAAGAGGCCAAACTTGTTATGGGAAGGACACTCCAGGTATATGATGAGTCAGTTTCATTAGAAAAAACAATTCCACTTCAAATTTCAGGTCTAAAAAGGAAGTAGTGTGACTAGCTTCCATTTTCAATGGAAAATGTGTCACAAATACGTCAAGTTTGTTTGAATCAAAGATTCGTTCAATATGGCTAGGACTGTAAAAAAATAATAATTTTATTTATGCACGATGAACAGGTACCTTTGGGTGCTAACGGATGTGCATATTTTCCATTTGAGGAACTTTGTGACAAACCTCTTGGCGCTGCTGACTATTTTGGGTTATGTAGTAAGTAATTTAATACCAAAGAAAAGTTCATTCAGTTTGTTGCATATCAAGGAGTCATAATTTAAGCTCAACACACTAATTTCTTCTTCAAATTTCAAAAAGGAAATTGGCAACCAGATCATTAATCAAACTTTGTAGCAGATACTACATAACATAGAATTAAAGTTGAAAGTCAAACAGTTGACCGTAAAGTCAAAATGCTAACATATATGCAATTGCAGAAAATTTTCACACTCTGGCTTTGGATGGTGTCCCGATATTCGGGCTCCACAACAGGACAGCAGCATACCGGTTCGTCACTTTGGTTGATGTTAGTGTCATTTCTTCTGGTTCATGTGTACGTTTGGTGCATAAACTGTAAAATGATATAACTATTTTGTAATCATAGGTGATGTACGAGAACAAGGCTAGGTTGTTGTGTACTGCCGAGGGGACTCCTTTTGATCTTTTCGAAAGGATTGTTACGGTTGCGGATGCACATAATGTAGCACCTAGAACCTCTTCGAGATCAAGGAAAAATGACGATTTTGACCTTTGTGTTGATAATGAATTGGGCTTTGCTAAAGACCGTACCATTAGTAGGTATGTTTTCGACAGTCACTTAGATGCACTTTGTGTAAACTCTTTTTGGTTTTCAAGATGTTAGATTTGTTACTTGTGATGTTCTCTAGAGATGGCAAATGGGTTGGTGAGACGGGTTGGGTAACAAATGAAAACGGACCATGTTGGTACAGGACGAGTTGAGACTTATTGGCTTAAACTAAACAAGTAGTGTGTCAAATATGACGACAAATATCCATTTGAAAGGAAACTAATCATAATTGACACCTCGAAGCATAATTTTCGTTTAAAATATAGATATAATAATGTTTTGATATTTTATAGGTTGACGGAAATGAACAGCAAAGAGTATCTCGAGCACCATAGTGAAATGATAGCAAACAAACTGCTTCAAGGCCGAAAGGATGAAGACAACAATGAAAATGTGATGCATGCATGAGCACAAGAGATGGCAGAATTCATTGGAAATTTTAATCCCAACTCGAGCCACTTGTTGTGGGGCTGATGTAAAGTTTGTACCATAGCTAGCAGTGTTTGATCAAATACTCGGTTGTGTATGGTTAAAATGTGAACTATACATAGTTTGCATTCGCTTAGAACGTTTATGAAGTATTTTGGTTCTGTACATATGATCTCATTGTTCGTCTGGTTTTGCTTATGTTTATAATCTACGATCAGGAATAAATAAAGAAGCATCCATAGTGTAGGACACATGAAAACATGATGTTCATGTATATATCGACTATATATCATGACATGATTTAAGGATAGGGTTTGATCACTTTGATGGCGATCAAAACCTTCTCTAATATGAAACAGCAAAGCTTATTGTGTAACATTAAAGTTTTTGGACATACCTTGAGGAATAAAATGACTTTGATTTTGTAGACACGACTATATTATATGTTGAGAGTGTTAGGGGTGTCAAGTTATAGACGCATCACGTCATCTTTTATCCTATAACATTTCTGTAACACAAACTCAAAAGCACATTCTCCAAGAACATTCCTATAACACATCATTAAAAACTTCCGCTTTACAAAAAAAATAATAAATAAAAAGAATCACACACACAAACCTGTTCGTTATGGCCACAACGGTGATTCACTCGTATGGTGCAGACCGTGCAGTTATAGCGGCGTTGTGCAAGTTGCTCTCAGCTCTATTAGAAAATAACAAACCGTACCAACTTGAAAAAGTTGTATGTTGTTGTCATTTAGCATACTATGATAATATAATAATTTTGGTGCAATATAAAACTAGTGGAAGGGCGATGGTGGAATGGTAAAGACTTGTGCTTTCTTTTAGAAGGACCAAGGATCGAACCTCTTTCACAACAGTCAACCATTTTTTTAATTTTAGGCTACATTAATAACATCGTGAATATGTGTGCTTTATTCTTCTTTTTCTTTTTAACTGTGTATTAGTGTTTGTTTTAAATTCAGCCCAAGAGATGTAAACCTAACATGGTGAGTTTAATCTGAAATATTGTTCGTTTCGTTTTCAACGTTTGTTAAGTACTAGTATTATTTATTGTACATATGATAATTTTGGTGCATTATAAGATAATATAATAATTTNTCAGGTTTGATCACTTTGATGGCGATCAAAACCTTCTCTAATATGAAACAGCAAAGCTTATTGTGTAGGCCAAAATATATATTAGTACCCTGAACTAGGCATACTGGATCATCTAGTACCCTGAACTTTTAAGGATGTAGAATGGTACCTAAATTTGACAAAATGGAATTTCTACTACACTAAACTAATTAACTCTAACAATTAATTATTTTTTTCTTTTAAAAAATCAATTTAGAAAAGTATTTTGTAATAAATAATTTGTTGTAAACAGGTTGGTAAATATATTTTTTTTCTAAAATTTAATTATTTTTCGTTTTTAAAAAATTACTATAGTATTTTATTAGATTTAGAATATATAAAATGTATATGTAGCATCTATTCCTATGATATTTTTAACGCACCACTCTTACTGGTATGTTTCATATTTTATAATTAAATGTTTGTTTTAAATAACTTTTAGATCAACTTATAACAAAGTATATTTAAGTTTTTGTAATTTTTAATTTAAAATGTGCATATGAAGAAATAAATAGTTACATAATTAACTCTCAAAATTATTTCAAACAAACACTTAAGTATATAAAAAGGATATCTATATATCAAAAGTAGTGCGGTAAATTAACTTTCTAAAAGTATTATTTAAAATATAGTTTATTCTCAATAAGTAAATGTAATATTGTATTAATTAAAAGAAAAATAAAATTAACTAAATTCTCAAAAAAATATGAATAATTATCTTAAATTTAACTATATATCATTTATATTACATTAGGCCTTAATAAACTTATTTTTTAGAATAAATAAAAAATAATAAATTGAGTTAATTTAGTGTATGGTAGTAGTAATTTCAATTTGTCAAGTTCAGGGTACTATTCTACACCCTTAAAAGTTCAGGGTACTAAATGATCCAGTTTGTCAAGTTCGGAGTACTAAAATGTGTTTTGGCCTAACATTAAAGTTTTTGGACATACCTCGAGGAATAAAATGACTTTGATTTTGTAGACACGACTATATTATATGTTGAGAGTGTTAGGGGTGTCAAGTTATAGACGCGTTACGTCATCTTTTATCCTATAACATTTCTGTAACACAAACTCAAAAGCACATTCTCCAACAACATTCCTATAACACACCATTAAAAACTTCCGCTTTAAAAAAAAATAATAAATAAAAAGAATCACACACACAAACCTGTTCGTTATGGCCGCAAACGGTAATATAATAATTTTGGTGCAATATAAAACTAGTGGAAGGGCGATGGTGGAATGGTAAGGACTTGTGCTTTCTTTTAAAAGGACCAAGGATCGAACCTCTTTCACAACAGTCAACCATTTTTTTAATTTTAGGCTACATTAATAACATCGTGAATATGTGTGCTTTATTCTTCTTTTTCTTTTTAACTGTGTATTAGTGTTTGTTTTAAATTCAGCCCAAGAGATGTAAACCTAACATGGTGAGTTTAATCTGAAATATTGTTCGTTTCGTTTTCAACGTTTGTTAAGTACTAGTATTATTTATTGTACATAGGATAGTGACATTTGTAGACTTGTTAGTAATTTTGTTTGGAAATTTGTTTTTGGGGCTCAAAATATTTTGGTAATCAAGAACTTGTTGTGTGTTTGGTTCATTTTATTTAGAAGTTTGGTGTCTTTGTGTGATGGGCTTAATTTTGGTTATTAAAAATTAGTCAAATTTCACATTTTGGGGGAAACGAAGAACCCTAGATTTAATTTGGGGAAACAAGTAGGTGTAAAACGAGAAGATATTTGGTAAATATAATCTATTGATTCAATGTTTTTGGTCGAAGATTATTGGCTTGTAGACGAAGACAGGTTGAAGATGAAGATAGGTAAACAGAGTAAACTGCCCTCAAAGAAGTGTAACATAGACGGTGGAGTTTGGTTTGTGCATTTGAAATTTTGAGAATTCTTGAGAATTTATTGTGTCGGAAATTTAAAATACCTTCGCATGTTTAGTTGACAAAATTTCTAGTATTTTGAAATATGTCCTTGCAATTATTTTAGTAAGTTATGAATTTACTTTTATCCTAAAACAAAAAAATAAAAATAATAAAAATAAAAATAAAGCAAAAAAGTTGCAACAAAAAATAAGGTAAAAATAATATTTTGGTCCAATTTGGTCCTTCGAAAAATTGTTTTCAAGTGAATTGAAATTCACTGCTTTTTGCAGTCATTCTAATTTGTTTTTTTGTGCCAATTTAAAATTCTTTTATTTAATATACCACACACAATATTAAGAATATAAAATATAAATGCAATAAAATGCCCCTAATAAACCTCAACCAAAAACACCCTTAGATTATGCCACATCAAGGATTCAAAGTAACAATACCAACAATAAGAAAGATCAGAGTAATAAATGTCAGGGATTCAATGTAACCATACCGAAAATAGGAAAGATTAAAGAGATAAAGTGTTTTAAATGTCAGGGTTTCAATGTACAATACCAAAATTTGGATGCTTTTTGTACAATTATTATTATTTTTTTTATTCTTATATTTTTCGTTGAGGAGATGTTTGGTAAAATCAATCTATTGATTCAATGTTTTGGGTTAAAGATGAGATTGAATAGTGTTCTTGTCTTGTAGAGGAAAATATGTAAAAAGATTAACTTGCTCTAAAGGAATTGTAACATTGAAAATTTTTCTTTATTATTTTATGCAACGTCAGGGATTCAACGTAACAATACTAACAATAGGAAGTATTAGAGTTATAAATGTCAGGGATTCAACGTAACAATGCTGACAATAGGAAAGATTAGAAAGATAAAGTGTTTTAATAAGAAGAATAGAAGTTTTATGTATACAATAGTGAAAACTTACAATTTGCATTTTTTTTGTACCATTATCCCTTTGTGTTTATTTCTATATTTTTCCTTGATTCCTTTTTAGAAAAACTGTTTTCATATTCGTATAGTAGTCTTTATTAGGACATAATCAACTCGAACCTGACTAACCTTTACACAATTAACCTCAACTCGACTAACCCGTGCCCAAAAGGTCAAACTCAATTAAGTTTTTGCTCCTCCAAGACCCGATTAACTGGACCTAACTAATCTTTCTTCGAATCAAGTCGATCTAAATAACAACCTATTATAAACAAATTAGACTTCTTTATTAACTTTTAATTAAGGATTAGTTAAATTAAAAAATTATCTAATTTCAACTAAAACCAAAAACTATCTTTTGTTGGCTAACTAAAATCTCACCATAATTACAATGCGATGGGAGAGATCAAATAAAAAATTGGAAAAAAGATAATAATAAATAAATCTACAAAATTCCTATATATTGACACACATCGGTGTGTTTGGTAAAAGTAGAGCAATGGCAGTGAGCTGTGACTACTGCTCACAGCTTCTTAAAAAAAATTAGAAAAACGAGCATTCCTAAAAATAGCAAAGCTCACCGCTCCCTTGTCAAACGTACGATAAAAATAAAAAAGCTCATTGCTCACCGCTCATCGCCCCAGAAAGCTCTTTTTTCTCTCCTTCCTCCCTCACAATCCATTTTTTTCTTCAATTTCTTCAATCGTTATCTAATAGTTCAATTCTTAATTACTTCAATTTGTGATTTAGTTACATTAATTTTTTGGTTCGGGATCTAATATTTTCGAATTCACCGTACGTCGATTTTTTTTTTCTTTTTTTTTTTTTTTTTTTTTTTTTTTTTTTTTTCATTTTTCCTCTAAGTTTTTCTTTCAATTAAAAACAATAAACCTAACTAATTGGTCATCTTTTGTGGTTAAAAAATTTCAAACACATTGAAATGGTCATGAAAATGCCTACAATAAGGTGTTTAATGAAACTTTTCGAAAGTTCTTTTTCTTATTTAATTTTAGACTTTTGAG
>LBNU01005405.1:12676-24901 GCA_014162995.1 Artemisia annua | reverse complement strand
AAATTAGGGCTTTTAGAGTTTTTAGGGTCTCTGCTAGGTAGTCTATCTTTTGCCCCCCTTAGGTTCTGCTTTCTAGCTTATTATAGTGCTTAAATATAAGCCCAAAGTAGTGTCCCTCAACCCTAGAATCTGTCCCATAGTGCAAACTACTTCTGTGATTTCCTTTGTACTTATTTGAGCTTTTTAAGTTCTATAGTGCTTATTATTGTGTATTTAAGCTGTCCTAAAGGTTTGATGCTCAAAAGTGCTTATTAGCTTATAAAAAGTGCTTATTACAACTGCTTTTTGTGTCCAAAACAGCTTATTAAGTTTAGTTTTTAAGAAATTTTACTTTTCCTAGGTCTTTAATAATATTTTAGATTTCCCTGAAAAATTTCATAATTTTCTTAAGTCATTTAATATTTATTTTAATTAAAACTAGTTTTAAAGTATTTTTAAATCCTTTTTAATTGATAATAATTCATAAAAAAATCAAAAAAAGATATTTTTCTGTTTTAATATTATTATTAGGTTATTTTAGAATTTTAAAAATTAAAATTTTTTTTCTAGCTTTATTTTATATTAAATAGTATTTTAGTTTAATTTAAGTAATTAAATATAGTTTTTAATTAATAATAATTAAATAAAAAGCCAAAATAATATTCTTTTTCCTAAAATTTTCTTTTGTTATTTAGAACGTAGAAAAATCATTTTCATCCCCGTAGGAGTAGCAATACTTTAAATTCACTTTTTATTTTGCGCGTTGACGTTTATTTTACGTTTTAATTACGTTTTAATTACGTTTTTAGGATTTAATTACGTGTTAGATTTACGTGATTTCTTATTTGTGTATTTTTATTTTCTCGTAGTATAATTTAGCTTAGGGTTCCCCATAAACCCCTTACATTCACATCACGATTCACGATCACGAACCAACGAGCTCCATTTAAGCCTTCGTTGGGAAATACGACCCGGGGATACATATTTACCGGTGCTATCCTCGGAAGATATACTACTATATATATACTATATATATTGTGTTGTGTATCAACTTTTTGGCGCCGCTGCCGGGGAAGGCTTGAAACGAGTACGTCGATTCCGTTCGTTGTTTTTTGTGATTTGAAGATCCTTCCTCCCCGGAATTTACTTATTTTCGTTATATTATAAAAATACAAAAATAGAATAAACAAAACACTTTTCCTAAAGTGTTTTTCATAAAAATCCAAAAATAAAATAAACATCCTCACTTTCTTTGAAAGTGTTGTAAACCGTGCCCAAATAACCAACAAAACAAATCGTGAAATTAGTCGTTGCTTGGATTACTTTGAGATTACAACCGAATAAACGAGGAATACGGAAGTCTTGACATTAAATTGCAGACTGAGGAGGGTTACGGTTACGGTTAACGTAGCGGTTACCAAAAATAAAATAAAAGTAGTTTTTGTTGTTGTTTTCTTTGTTTTGCTTTAATACTTAAAAAACCCAAAAATAATTTTAACCTCAAAGTTGTTTTTCGTTTTTCGTTTTCGTTTCGGTGTATGAACACCCGTTCTTCGTCTAACGACTTACTTTCTCCACTTTCGAATCCCGAGCGAATTATCCGACAAAACAATCATATTCCTTTCCCAACCGTTGAGGAAATGAATAATAACGGTCAAAATGTTGTACCCCCGTCGGTGGGTGGTGCACAACAAAACGGGATCCCTCCGGTGGGACCCCAACCGGTTTATGATTTACGTCCGATGGAAGAACAACTCCAATCACCCTTCCAAAGTGTTAGGAGGGCTATCGTGATTCCCGATATCACTGCAAACCAATTTGAAATTAATCACGGGTTACTCAATCTTATCACGGGTATATCCTTTCACGGTTTTGATCACGAAGACCCTTACGTTCACATTAGGAATTTCACCGACATTGCTGAAACTATTAAGATCAATCAAGTTCCTTATGATGTGATTAAGATGAAATTGTTTCCCTTCTCGCTCAAAGGAGCCGCCCGTACTTGGCTAGAAAAGGTACCACCAAACTCGATTCATACTTGGAATGATCTAGCTAACAAGTTCATCAATCATTTCTATCCTCCTTCCAAAACTTCTAATCTCCGAACTCAGATTTTCCGATTCCAACAAGGTTTTGATGAATCATTCAGTGAAGCGTGGGATAGATTTAAGGATTTGCTCGAAAAATGTCCTAATCACGGGTTTTCCGACTTGCATCAGATCGATACTTTCTATAATGGATTGAATCCCGCTGACCAAGATTCTCTCAATGTTGCTGCGGGTGGAAATCTGTTGTCTAGAAACACTCAAGAAGCTTTCACCATCATTAAAAACAAGGCAAAAGTGAGGAGTTCTAGATGCAAAACCCAAGTCTCGAGTACTAATAGCAAACCTAATGACGATGTGATGAATGTTCTTACGACTCTTACCAAACAATTTGGTCTTCTCGTCAAAGAAAAAGAAAAACCGGCCCAACCCGTTCACGCTATTAACCCAAGTTGTGAGACTTGCGGTGGTCCCCATCCGTATTACGAGTGCCCAACCGCCGGTGGCTACACTCAAGAGAACGCCTACGCCGCAAACACGGGAGGTAATGTTTACCCACCCCAAGGAGACCGTAATCTCCTCAGCTACCGTTCTAATAACTACCTTGGACCACCCGGTTTCAACAACCCGAACCCCAATGTGCTTAATAAGAATAATCAACCAAATCAGAATCAATCTAGGGTTAATCAGGGTTTTACTAATCAAAATCAGGGTAATTTCAATCAATCACAAAATCGGGGTTTTCAAAATCAGGGAAATTTTCAAAATCAAGTCCCGAATCAAGGGAATTTTTATCAAAATCAAGGAAATTTTAATTATGGAAATCAAGGGAATTTTCAAGGAAATTATCAAAATGCTAATCAAGGGAATTTTAATCAGGGGAATTTTCAAAATTATGGGAATTTTAATCAAGGAAACAATGCTAATCAAGGAAATTTTTATGGTCAAGGTTTTCAAAATAACCCGGGGCAAAACATTTATCAAAATCAAAATGCTGCTCAAAGTCCATCGCCCACGGATGAGTTATTGAAACGTTTAGTTCTTGATGTTCAAAATCAACAAATGATCAATAAAAATCATGAAGATACAACAAGGATATTAATTAAGGAATTAACTGAAATCAAGAAGTCTTTAAATGATCGACCCTCGGGCTCGGGAACTTCCTCTACTCTCCCAAGCAATACGGTCGCCAACCCGAGGGGCGATGCTAAGGCGATCACGACTCGTAGTGGTGTTACGTATGATGGACCCACGGCTCCGACTCCGACTCTCGTTTCTTCTTCCATTCCTCCTAAAGTAGTCATCCGTGAAACCGAGGAGACAAAGGATACGGAACTTCCTACTAACAACGGAAGGACCGAAGACATCCAACCTCCGGTTGTCCAACCATCTAAGCAAAAAGAGAAAGTCGTTTATGATCAAGAAATTTCCGTTAAGACCAAACTTCCGTATCCGTCTAGACTCGCTGAACAAAAGCTCCGTGACAAAAATCAACAACAAATGGAGAAGTTCTATCAGATTTTCCAAGATATACATTTCGATATCAGTCTCGCGGATGCTATTCTTCTAATGCCAAAGTTTGCGTCTATGATTAAGGGCTTATTGACTAATAAAGATAAATTATTCGAAATGACCAAAACACCCTTGAATGAACACTGCTCAGCGGTCCTCCTTAAGAAGCTTCCCGAAAAGCTCGGAGACCCTGGCAAATTCTTGATCCCTTGCAATTTTCCAGGTATGGTTCAATGCTTCGCCTTGGCCGATCTCGGTGCTAGCATTAACCTTATGCCATTATCCATCTGGAAGAAACTTTCACTTCCTGAGCTCACCCCGACGTGCATGACTCTTGAGCTCGCGGATCGTTCTACTTCTCAACCTCTCGGTATAGCCGAAGACATTTTCATGACCGTTGGAAAGTTCAACTTCCCTGCCGATTTTGTGATTGTCGATTTCGATGCTGATCCACGGGTTCCTCTCATTCTCGGGAGAGGACTCCTAAGGACGGGCCGCGCGTTGATTGATGTTTACGATGAAGAGATCACCCTCCGAGTTTGAAATGAAGCTGTTACGTTTAATCTCGACCAAACCGCGAGATACTCCTCTAACTACGATTGCATGTCCGTAAACCAAATTGATATCCTCGATGTTGCTTCGGAGGAGTATTCTCAAAAACTTCTCGGTTTTTCTAATAATGCTTCGAGTAGTAATCCCACTCCTTCTTCTGAACCAATTATTTCCGATTCGTCCCCGTCCCTCACTCCGTTTGAAGGAGGTGATTTCTTCTTGAAAGATATCGATGAATTTCTTGCTATTGATACATCATCTTCACCGGAAGTTGATGATTCTTATCTCGATCCGGAGGGAGACATCCTTTTGCTTGAAAAATTGTTGAGTGAAGATCCGTCTCCGCCTCTCCCTCCGAAGGACCTTTACGTCGAAGAAGTAAAAGAAGTTAAGCCGTCTAACCGAAATTCCTCCGGAGCCCGAGCTCAAGGATTTACCTCCTCATCTCGAATACGCTTTCTTGGAAGGAACCGACAAACTTCCCGTTATCATCTCTAAAACCCTAAAAGATGAGGAGAGGAACCGACTCTTAGACGTGCTTAAGAAGCATAAGAGTGCCATCGCTTGGCAAATTTCCGATATAAAGGGCATAGACCCTCGTTTCTGCACTCATAAGATCTTACTCGAAGAAAATTCTAAGCCCTCCATCCAACAACAAAGACGGGTTAACCCAAAAATTCACGATGTTATCAAAAACGAAGTTATCAAATTACTCGACGCCGGTATGATTTATCCAATCTCCGACAGTTCGTGGGTTAGCCCGATCCATTGTGTTCCAAAAAAGGGAGGTATGACCGTTGTTACTAATGACGATAATGAGTTAATTCCCACACGTCTCGTCACGGGATAGAGAGTGTGTATCGATTATAGGAAACTCAACGAAGCTACTCGTAAAGATCATTTTCCGCTCCCCTTTATGGATCAAATATTAGAGCGATTAGCGGGAAATGAATTCTATTGTTTTCTTGATGGCTTTTCCGGTTACTTCCAAATTCCTATAGACCCACAAGATCAGGAAAAGACCACTTTCACGTGCCCTTATGGAACTTTTGCTTATCGTCGTATGCCTTTCGGCTTATGCAATGCTCCAGGCACGTTCCAAAGGTGCATGATGGCCATATTCCATGACATGATCGAGAAAACCATGGAAGTCTTCATGGACGATTTCTCGGTTTATGGAGATTCGTTTTCCTCATGCCTTTCCCATTTAGAAAAGATGCTTAAACGATGTGAAGATACTAACTTAGTCCTAAATTGGGAAAAGTGTCATTTCATGGTTAAGGAAGGCATTGTCCAAGGCCATAAAATCTCTAAATCCGGAATCGAGGTAGATCGTGCTAAATTCGACGTCATCGCAAAGTTACCTCATCCTACTACCGTTAAAGGAATTCGTAGTTTCCTAGGTCATGCCGGTTTTTACCGACGATTCATCCAAGACTTTTCTAAGATAGCCCGGCCTCTGACCCATCTTCTAGAAAAAGATGCTCCTTTTATCTTCTCGAATGAATGCATCGAAGCCTTCAATACTCTCAAAAAGAAATTAATGGAAGCTCCGATATTAGTTGCCCCCGATTGGGACTTGCCTTTTGAGCTTATGTGCGATGCTAGCGATTATGCCATCGGGGCGGTCCTGGGGCAACGTAAGACCAAATATTTTCAGCCGATACACTATGCTAGCAAAACAATGACCGACGCTCAATCTCACTACACGACCACCGAAAAAGAGATGTTAGCCGTTGTTTATGCCTTCGAAAAATTCCGACCGTATCTTGTTCTATCTAAGACCATAGTGTACACCGACCACTCGGCTTTAAAATATCTTCTTGCAAACAAGACACTAAACCACGGTTACTCCGGTGGGTTCTCCTCCTCCAAGAGTTTAACGTTGAGATTAAAGATAAGAAAGGAGCCGAAAACCTAGCCGCCGATCATCTTTCCCGTTTAGAAAATCCCCATCAAAGTGATCTCGAGAACAAGGAAATCACCGAGACATTCCCCCTCGAGACACTTGGGATGTTATCTCACGATTCTAGTACCCCATGGTTTGCCGACTTCGCTAATTACCATGCGGGAAATTTCATTAGGAAAGGAATGACATCCCAACAAAAGAAGAAATTCTTTAAAGACGTTAAGCATTATTTCTGGGACGACCCCTACTTATTTAGAGTATGTGCTGACCAAGTGATTCGACGATGCGTTCACGGCAAGGAAGCCACCGACATTCTTATGGCATGCCACAATGGACCCACAGGGGGACATCATGGTGCCAACTACACCGCTAAGAAAGTATTTGACTCCGGTTTCTATTGGCCAACGATTTATCGTGACGCACATGACTTAGTGAAATCTTGTAATTCGTGCCAACGTCAAGGAAAAATATCTCAAAAAGACGAAATGCCTCAAAATGCTATACAAGTTTGTGAGATTTTCGACGTCTGGGGCATAGATTTTATGGGACCGTTCCCATCATCTAGGGAAATAAGTATATACTCGTGGCCATCGATTACTTGTCAAAATGGGTTGAAGCAAAAGCGCTCCCCACCAATGATGCCCGAGTCATGGTTAAGTTCTTAAAAAGTCTATTTGCCCGATTTGGAACTCCTCATGCTATTATTAGTGATCGCGGTACCCACTTCTGTAACGATCAATTCGCAAAAGTCATGCTCAAATATGGAGTTACCCTTCGTCTTTCTACCGCGTATCACCCATAAACTAGCGGTCAAGTTGAAGTGTCCAATCGAGGTCTTAAGCGTATCTTAGAGAGAACCGTAGGTGAGAACCGATCCTCATGGGCCGACAAATTAGATGATGCATTATGGGCCTTCCGTACCGCTTATAAAACCCCCATCGGATGTACTCCTTATAGGTTGGTGTATGGAAAGGCTTGCCACTTGCCCATTGAGTTAGAACATAAAGCCTATTGGGCCTTAAAACATGCCAATTTTGTTTTAAAGACCGCGGGAGATCACCGTAAAATTCAATTGAATGAACTTACCGAACTCCGTGATCAAGCCTATGAGAATTCTTTAATTTACAAAGAGAAAACTAAGAAGATCCATGATGCTAAAATCAAAGATCGAGTCTTTAACGTTAGTGATCAAGTTCTTCTCTTTAATTCTCGACTTAAGATTTTCTCGGGCAAGCTTAAAACCCGTTGGTCTGGCCCATTCACCGTTGTCCAAGTTTTTCCTTATGGTACCGTAGAATTATCACAACCCGACGGACCTAATTTTAAGGTGAACGGTCATAGGCTTAAACATTATTTTGGATGGGACATACCATCCATGGTTGTCCCTGATCTCCAAACTTTCCCTAAGGACAACTAAATTCAGGGATCGAGTCAAGCTACGTGACTCGGTAAACAAAAACAAAGCGCTTCGTGGGAGGCACCCCATGCTTATCCTTTTTATCCTTTTACTTTCTTTTACTAATAAATAACCATGAGGAGGGTTCCCTCTTCCATTTTCTTGTGTTCGTGTTTGTGCTTGTGTTTTATGTCCAGATAGCCCGAAAATGAAGACTCTCGTGCTCGTCATGCTTGTCCTTTCTCCACTCGAGTCTCATTTTTCGATGCTTCTCTCATATCCTAATCGTTTCGTTTAACGTTTATCTATTTGTCATACCTAATAAACGGTCTTAGATTTACATAGGTTACCCTTACCTTCGAAACATTGAGGACAATGTTTCACTTTAGTCTGGGGGGGGTGAATCTTTCGATTCGATTTTTACCTTGCATTTTTGCCAAGTACTCACGCAACCCCGTTTTTCCGAAAAATTTGAAAAATTTTAACGAAAAAAAGCACAAAAAAATGATGAAAATTTGAAAAATTACAAAAATATAATAAGTTTTGACACAATGTTGACTTTTCCGCTGGTGAGAGTAGGAATAAAATTTTGACTTGATCGGGCGTGTTGAGCCCTAGCTTGTTCCCTTAACCAATTATAAGCATAATACTTGATTATAGGCTAAGCATCCGCGGATCTCATTATTTGAGATTTTAAATTTGCGGAGAACGAGAAATGATAGAGTTTACTTAGAAGTTAGATGCTAAACGTGGAGTAGTTGGTTCTCTTTAGAGCTCATAGAAGCTACTTGTGGCCTTTCACTCCCATCAGCTTGTTTCACCCCTTATAATAGTAATTTAGGTTTAATTAAAGGTGCACGATTTTGGCAAAACTTAGTTTGTAGTCCTTGCCGAAAGAATCCTTGCTTATGAAAGTTGGGTACACATCAAGGTACTGCCAGCGTTACGGTGTAATAGACTATTCCATCTTGCCGGCTCGCAACCGATGTTGGGATTGTTATAAAAGCCGTAGGACTTAGGGTTTGGCATAATAAAATAAAAAATAAATAATAATAAATAATCCAAAGCCAAAAGTTTTCTACATCTTGCCGGTTCGCAGCCGATGTTGTAGACTTCTAAAAAGGCGGAGAAAATACCCAAGGTCATAATAAGACTATTACATCTTGCCGGTTCGCAGCCGATGTTGTGATTGTTGTAAAAGACCAAGGGCAAAATACGTTAATGTGCTTAATAATAAATAAAAATGCCAAATCTTGAATCCGGGGGGGGTCCTAATAAAAGCTTCTGTCTCTGGACTCGTAGTTGAGTTGTTTCGGTCGCCAATAAAAGGGACACTCCCCAAAATCGTGTTAAATCAGAGACCTTCATGTGGACCTCATTTTTATGGGCAACGGTTCTTGAGGGAAGAATTAGAAACTAATTAGCGTCTAAATCCTAAGCCTTTATCGGACTAATGACTATAAAAACGAGGAAATGAAGAAATTCATTGTCCCACCAAAAATAAAACAATTAGAGGAAAATAGGAATATGGGAGTAAAAGGTAAATATCATCACAAGTAACTTCCATGGGTAGTGTTAGCATCTAACTTGTAAATAAACAATGATTTCGTTTTTACGCTTGGCTTGGGAACTTGTGAAAAATCAGGGATGATGAATTTTATCCGAACGGTCACTTCTCTCTGAGTCGTGTTTCTACTCTATGATCCTAAAAGTTATCCCTAGGATAATGAAAAGTTAACATACCGTCACCCGAATAATGTTAGGTTGTAAATATATAGATAATAAATAAATAAAAATAAGTAGGATAATCGGGGCATTTTTGGGATTTAAAATTTAGTAGTCTCTTTCGAACATTTTGCTACTTTTCAAAATTAGTAAAAAGAGATGAGGAATTTTAGATCTTAAAAATGTGACTTCACAACATTGCGTGAGGACACGGCAATATCTTAGTCTGGGGGATTTTGGTATGTGCTTAAACACATACCTTTTCTTGACCAAATTAAGACCAAAAAGACCAAAAACCCGACCATAATTGCCAAATATATATGTTTTTGTGTTTTTGTACATGCAGGTAATAAAATATGAGAAAATGACAAAAACCGAGCCAAAATCACTAAAAACAAGCACGAGATATGGAAAGAGTCATAAGCCGAGGCCGGGAACGCTAAAAAGTCAAAAGAAGCTCAAGAATTCAAAACAAGTCCCTAGAAAATCAAAGAATTGCAAAATCAACCCTTTGATGAAGTTTGATCAAGCTTGCAAGAAAGGTCCCTGAAATTTTAGAAGGTGTCAAATTTAGTCCCTGAAGAATAAATTTTGAAGAAATTACCTCACAAGCCCTCAAGGAATCAAAGTTTGACAATAAAGGCCCTTGGATAGCAAATTCAAAGATTGGCAGCTTTGACCCCTAAGTTTTCAGATTTTACAAAATAAGTCCCTTATATTTATCCTAAAACAAAACTGGATCCAAAAATAAAACTAAACCAATACCCTAAACCCAAATATTATAAAAACCCAACCCAATAACTAAACACCTAAACCCACTATACCCTTTTAACACCCCTTGGCCCAAAACACCTTAAACCCATCACCACCCCACTTTTTGTAACTAAAGCCCACACTCCCCTTATAATACTTATACCCGGCCCTTTATCCTTTACAAATCCAAAATAAAATAAAAAAACTCACCCCCGCCTTTTTACCCTTTCCCTATTCACTGTCTTCTTCAATTAACCCCACCCCGTTTTTACCAATCCAACCATTTACCTCGTACCTATCCTTAAACCTTCCAGAAGATGTCAGAAGCTGTCAGAGCCTCATACACGTGGCAGATTTAATTGGACGAAAGAACCTGGAAGGAACCCAAGGACCTAGAATCAAAGGAATCTAGAAATTTCTAGTGGGATAAGATCGAATGGCCTGGGATTTGATTCTTGAAGCTTCATAACCGACTTTGATGAGTATAAATAGATGCCCTGCCTCAGTTGTATTCGTGTAGAATTTTAGGATCAAGTTTAGAGTTTAATATATGCTTTCAGCTTAAGTTTTATGTAATACTGCTCTTGTAATCTTCTTTTAGTTTTAATAAAAGTATTGTTTGTTTCTCAAATCTGTTTACTGCTTAAATTCCATTTTTAGCTAAAATCTATTAAAAGCTTTTAATTTTCGGTTTACTTAAGCTTTTTCTGTAAAGTTTTAAAAAAAAAAAAAAAAAAAAAAAAAAAAAAAAAAAGAGAGAGAGAGAGAAAGAGAAACTAGTAAGGGTAAGCTTGCAGAAGTTCATCTCCTTTCTGATCAGCTCAAGAAGGTGATTCATAGCTTTTGTAAGCTTATATCAGTAGCCAGAGGTCAAGGTTTCCATTTAGCAATTCTCAAGTGAGTTTTCTATTTTCATTTTTTGCACTTATCTTTAATTTAGCTTAAGTACTGTAGTTATTAGTTTCTTTGTGTTATAAACTGCTTATTTAAGTTACTTGAATGCTTTAGTGTAGCTTTTATATGTTGTAGCTCATAACTGTGTTCCTACTGCTTGTATTAGCATAAACTGCATACCTCTGCTACTGTAGTTCTAGGCTAGATTTAATTGCTCATTTAGCTTTAATAATAGTTAAGCATTAGATATTGGTCATTAGTTTAACAAGTATAAGGTTAAAAATCAAATCTTAGTGTACACTGCCATATTAAGGGTTGTCTGGATTAGGCTGCCATTTAAGGTTGTAGTTGTTATTAGGCTTTGATTTCTGCATAAG
The DNA here is from genome assembly GCA_014162995.1 of Artemisia annua. Classification (NCBI taxonomy): domain Eukaryota; kingdom Viridiplantae; phylum Streptophyta; class Magnoliopsida; order Asterales; family Asteraceae; genus Artemisia; species Artemisia annua. The sequence continues at coordinate 13,756 of LBNU01005405.1, read as the reverse complement.
TAGTTAACCTAGGCCATATTAGGAATAGTTAGGTCATAATATTACGTACTACAATTCAAGAAGTCAAAAATTCACCTTAAGTCCAATTCTGTTTGCATAAGCTTGAATCTGTTGAAATCCTTAGGTCTAATTCATAGCATAAGTGTTTAGGGTTAGTTAATTTAGGCTTAAACATCTTTAGTTATCATAGTTAAGTAGATTTGAACAATCTAAAGTCACTTTAGTCAAACCTAGGTAGTAAATTAAAAGTCAACTTAGCTGCTGAACAGGTTCAAGTAGGCTACTTGTAGGCTTAATTTAAGTAGTCTATAGTAGTTATTGGGACTTAATATTGCATCTGGGGTTAGATAAGCTAGCATAGATTAGGTATAATCAAAAATTAGCCATTTACAACAACAAACACTAGGTTAAATTTAATCATCGATTCTGTCCCAACTTAAGAACATCAGCAATAGTAGGTTTTTAGCATCTGTACTAGGGTCAAATTAGGGATCAATTAGTGCTTAAAAATTAGGGCTTTTAGAGTTTTTAGGGTCTCTGCTAGGTAGTCTATCTTTTGCCCCCCTTAGGTTCTGCTTTCTAGCTTATTATAGTGCTTAAATATAAGCCCAAAGTAGTGTCCCTCAACCCTATAATCTGTCCCATAGTGCAAACTACTTCTGTGATTTCCTTTGTACTTATTTAAGCTTTTTCAGTTCTATAGTGCTTATTATTGTGTATTTAAGCTGTCCTAAAAGTTTGGTTCTCTAAAGTGCTTATTTGCTTAAAAAGTGCTTATTTCCTAAGTGCTTATTTAGCCCAAAACAGCTTATTAGGGTTCTAAATTAGGTAATTTTATTTTTCCTAGGTTCTTGATAATATTTTGGAATTCTCTGAAAAATTTCATAATTTTCCTAAGTCATTTAGTATTTATTTTAATTAAAACTAGTTTTAAAGTATTTTTAAATCCTTTTTAATTAATAATAATTCATAAAAAATCAAAATAAATATTTTTCTGTTTTAATATTATTATTAGGTTATTTTAGAATTATAAAAATTAAATTTTTATTTTTCTAGCTTTATTTCATATTAAATATTATT